>LGRX02032600.1:0-34139 GCA_001247695.2 Cymbomonas tetramitiformis | reverse complement strand
CCTGGGGACGTCCGGACCAGTCCCCCTTCCGCGGGCCCTCTGCGGGGTCGGTCTTACTCCCAGTGTGCAGCCCCTCCTAAGAAGAGGGGGTGTGTGGTCAATAGTGTCAGCCGGAGCAGTCTGTGGGCTCCTGGCCCCTGAAGTGTCGGCACCGCTGATGCTTTTATTTGCCCACTGTGGGCCCCTTTCATATGTGTGCAGGAGCGCCGGGCCGGTGGTGGGTAGACAAGGTGTGGTGATGGCTGCTTCCACTTGCAGACCGGGTCCTTTGCCGTTTCTCCGCAGGGAGCTGGCAACTGCTCTCCGCGGTTCGGAGATACACGCCCCAGCTCCCCTTTCGTGGGCCCTCTTAGGGGTCGGTCTTACTCCCAGTCTGCGAGCGAGCCTGGGGAGGTGCGATGCAGAGCGGTTATCTCCGCACATGGGCTTCCTAGCAGTGTCCTGTACTCTCGAGGGGTCGGCGTTGTTCCCCTTGGCTTTCCCTCTCGACGGGAAGCTTCCGCCGGGCGAAGCGCCGTAGCCGCGTGTCGGGTAAATGGCAGGAAGTGAGCGGCACGTAGCGGCAATGACAGTTGGCACCGCTTGCGGACTGGGTCCTTCGCCGTTTCTCCGCATGGAGCTGGCAACTGCTCCCCGTGGCCCGGGGATGCACGTTCCAGCCCCCCTTCCGCGGGCCCTCTGTGAGGTCGGTCTTACTCCCAGTCCGCAAGCGTGCTCTGTCCTACCCGCGGATGTAAGTTCACGGTATAAAATGCAGAAGTGCGTTTGACAAATGTTACCACGGAGGGTCCACTCCTGCGAGTCAATAAAAGGTGAAAGGTTATTCAAAGAGTCAACCAGGTGCAAGACCCAGAGTGGGTGAGTCCGCCTGTCTACACAATACAGGATGATATCAGCCAGTTCCTCAGGGACGCCGGAAGTTCCGGGTCCCTGACCACGTCCCCGATGTCCGGGGGCGGAGGGCTGTGCACTTTGGCGGACTCCTTCGCTCTGATGTGCAGGAAAACGCGGCGGACGTCCTCCCTGAAAGGGCAGGCGAGCTGTCGTTGAAAGTCCACCACCTCCTCCGACGGCCTGCCGAGCGTACAGGGATGCTCCACCTGCTGCCCCCCCCCCGGTGTACCACCTGCGTAGGGCCACCTGTTCCCTGAGGATGTGCCCCCGCGGAAGGGACCTCCCCAGGCGCACGAGGTGGTACTCTGGGGGGAGGAGCAACGCCCAGTCCTGCGACAGGACGCTTTTGAGCTGTGGTGAGGACCGGATAGCCCGCCCCCACGGGATGTTCGCCGACCCTGCCAGTCCAAACAGTCGCTTCTGAAAAGACCCCGGGAGGCCCCTCCGAAGGTCCACGTCGAGATGCCTGGCCACAACCCCCCTTAGGGCTCGGACCCGGACCTTGTAGCCGTCCAGGTCTCTTTCTCTGCAGAAGTATTGTAGCCCCAGCCCCTGCACGATATCGGCCAGGGTGGCTGCAGCCTCCAGTTCCTGTATGTCTGAGGGGAGCGTCGAAAGGGCCTCCTTCCTGCGGATGTGACCGCTCCAGCGGGCCACCGCCACAAGGGTGGCCGCCGGCCACCTTGCTGCTTTCCTGCGGAGGGCACTGCGCTTCCTCAGGATAGCGAGGAAGGAGACGACCGTGGTGGCCACGGTCCACGACGTCCAAGATGTCCCCGTCGGCCGCGTCACCCGCGCCGCCGTCTGCTCCACCGTGAACCTGCGCCTTTGGCTCCGATGCCTCCTGTGCAGCGGGAGGGCGCTGGACTCTATGGTCTTGCTTAAGTGTCGCGTGTACGACCCCTGCCGCGTCCCCCAAAATGTCGCCGCGAGCCTCATACGGCAGGCCCATATTTGGGACCCCACCGCCGCCCGGATGGAGCCTGCGTGGACATACAATGTTCTCCAGTCGTCTGGGCCCCTTCGCTCTCCCCAGCTCGGACCCTGGAACGGGGATGCCGGTCCCCCCAGATGGGGGACTGTGGCAGCAATGGCAGAATACTGCCTGGTCGGGCGCTGTGCCCAGTGTAGCGGTCTTCCCTGGTTGATGGCCACTACCTGCCTGAGCTCGCTGCCCGGGGCTGCTTCCTGCTCCCGGAGTAGGTTCTCGCAGATGCCTGGTCTCTCGTCAAACCCCCTCCCTGGATGCAGCTGCCTTCCTGGGATGGTTCCCTTGAGCGCTTTCCTGTCGTTCGCGTTTTCGAGGGCGGCCATCTTCACCTGCGTAGAAAACGGGAAAGGGAGTGTACGGGCGGAGAGAGAGTTGTCCTGCGGAAGGGGAAAAGGGTTTGTAGTTAGTTTCCCGTCTGATAGAACTAAGACAGGAAGGTGTCGGGTGAGAGGGTCGGGTCGCGCGCTGTGTCGGCCCCCGTTGGACTCTTTCGGCTCCTCCGATACTTCCCCTGCATGATTTTTCAAAAAAATGTCCACCCTCGCACACAATACTACGTAATTTACAAATAAAATTATTATTGTCAGTAAAAAACGATTTTTTTGCCCGTTGGGGTGCATCGCTCGGTGTTGTTCCACCGGGTGTCTTGCGACATAATACGAAGCATCATCTCGTGAGCTCACACCTCGAAGTGCTCAATCGAGCATCAGCTATCCCTCCCATGGTGCGGGGGTATATCGGATGCGCGCAACGGATGCGCAAGACTCTCAGCATCAATATTCTGTCTCACTTTTTAACTAACTCAAAGCCAATCATAAGATGATAGATAGTGAAAATCACCTAGGAATCACTTTTACGTGAAAAGTTGCTACTTTGCGCAAAGCGCTAAGCTCGCGGGCATCTCAAACTGTTGAGAATGGCTTACTTGATCCCAAGATTGCTTGTACCCCAGTGTTCCTAACAGTCTTGGGAATAATATACGCACCATATGCGTGCTCAATATCACGCATCTGGTTCATACGCATCAAGTCAAATATGGGCTGCCGGCACTTTTTGCTTAGAGACGGGAAACTAAAATGAAAACTGCGAGAGACTGAAATATGTCTCAACGGGGGGAAATAATTTTGATCGGCCGCTCTGAATCGCTGAAATCATCCTTCTGTCATTTTCGGCGATTCTGAGCCATCATCGCGATCTCGTGGCCCATTGAGAAGCTAAAGTATGTGAGCAGGGTGGTAATTTCAGAAAACCGTTTGTACGGAATCGAAGTTATGTAAGAGCCATGCTGCGATATATCTACCACATGCACTTACAAATGGCCAATATTACTCGTGTGTAAACGAGCAAGCTGGTTCCAACGATGACTAACTCAAGATTCGAAGTAACAACGCATAAGCATAGTGAACCTCTACAAACCGGTGTGTGTTATTGTTATAGTATGTATTGCGGTCATTTCAGCGTATGCCATGTGTTCACTACCCCGCTGGCGGTGAAGAGAGCTATCGCTTAATAACTCTTTAAAATATCACAGAAATCGGGTGCACTTCGTCACCATACTTCCCAGTGAAATCGCCATCGCAGCTTTGTATGCACCGCCCGCACCAAGAAAAGCATCAGCATATTTATGTGTCATGCTAGTCATGTGCATGTAAGTCGTGGCCCGTATTTACTATCGGATGCCTCTGTTGCTTGCTGCATGCCCGAGTGCTTTGTAGTAAGCCAGATTGCAAATCTAAATCACACATAAACACAGGCAGAGGTGACATCTCGAGATGGTGGTGCCATAAGAGTATTGAATATCATGAAATAAGGCAGTTTTTGCAATTTTAGCCTGCAGAAAGTGTGAGGCTCTTAATCAATCACACATTTAAAAGCACATTCCAGGTACGTTCACAATAACATGATGTACACATCGACCGTAGGCTATTTGGCTGTGTCGTCCAATCTGTGTCACGAGATCATCGCTGTGATACTCGCAGAACTTGAAAGCGTGTACACCATTGGCCTCTTTATGCATTTTTCTTGGCTTCAACAGATCTCTGAAAGAAAAAATCCATGCTGCATGGCTAGGCTCCGACTAGCTGATGCTACCATGAATGGTATGTTGGACAAAAAATTAGAGCAGTGTACACTCAAACATTCTAGAGAGCTGACCGGCATTCTATATAGAGCAATCGATTTCAGTATAAGGATTCAATTTATGCTGAGCTGGACGCAATAGATTTCACCATGAGGATCCGTCGTGGTTGACCAAAGTACTTCACCCAGGCCGGTGCCTTCTCAACCTCTTCATAGCCAGCCCTGCGCCCCAGTTCGCAAATCCTATTCTGTTTCAAGTCGAGCCCGCAGAATTTAGTAGTTTCAAAATATTGCTGCCAATTGACCTGGGCGAATGATCCTGACTGTGATAGGGCCGGTTCGAACCATCCGAGAGCAGCCAACATCCGGTCACCGAGTACAAGTAGGAGTCTGAACCGACACGGACTCGAATCTGTTCTTTTGCACTTCAGAGATCGCCGCAGATTTGGTGCATGGCGCTATCACTCGTCTTCAGCAAAACAGCAATGGCAAGACGACACACAATGCAAAAGTTTTGCCCCTCAGTATCAGGGAAACAGGCTATTGCGTGAACAGACAACGGAAGAAAAAGACGATGCTGCACCGTGTGTACAACTTCCGCGCATTCGTGTTGTGTTCATACACGTGAAGGGCCAGCTTCCGGAAGCCCTGCGCAAGTGTGTTCCACAGGCTCGGCTCAAGTCCAGTATCGCACTAGAAGCAATAGGAGGCCGGCTTTACTGCGACACACAAACACACAGGAAATTGAGCGTTGCCCGGAAGCCCCCGCTCAGAACTGGCGAATCGCCTTTGGAAAAGCACTCTGGCAAGAGGGAGAGCTTACGGACTAAAAAAGCCCGCCCCGGAGAAGCCTCACTTCGAATTCGGATAAATCGCGCTTTCAAACAGGGACAGTGCAGTATTCTTCATTTACACTCCGGGTTTCAGGTTTGGGGAAAGGTTATGAATCTGGGAGGAAGGGAGATTCCACTGTCCAACATGCGCTCTCCGGGCTTCCACCTTGGATCGAGGTTCCCTTCACTCACTCAGGATGGGTGGGTGATAGAATGCTGCGAAGGCCGCAGAGTCCGCAGAGTGCCTTTGGGTCAAGGGGTGCTTTCAGGGGTAGGGTTCAATATCCTCCCATCTCACAGAGGCTTCCCCTTGAGAACAAATTTGTTGTTTTCAGGTGCGGGGCAGGGAGAAAAAGATCCCGCAAATACACCCCAAGCTTTGGCCTTGCGTCAAGAGTTATTCCTGCAAGGAGGGGGCAAGGGGTGATATATCCTGCAAAGAGACCCCAAGCTCTGGCCTTGGTCAAGGATCATGCTTTCACGGGATGCGGTACCAAAAGACAAGCAAGGTGAGAACATTTCTTACCCACTGCTTCGCCATGACGTCGGCGGCAGTGAGGAGGTCGAGGGCGACTCCCCTCCGGCGGAACTCGGGCAACACGGCCATGCAGCACACATACACTGCACACCGTGCCAGCCACTTTAGTGCTTTCCTCTCGGGGGGCATTGAGCAAAGGAGTAAATGCTGGTCTAAGACGCCAATATCACGGCGACGGCACACAGATTCTGATCATGCAGCGGGAATCGACTGATTACTACAACAAAACAGGAGCTGTAAGGATCGCAGGAGCTCTCTGACAAGGCCAGCGCGCTCAGCGTATCGTGCAGACCGGACAAGGAACGTGTGTTACAAGCTTGACGTGCATGTCCGAGCAAGAGCATGCATTACAAGCATCGAGGGACGGAAAAGCCTACAAAGATCGAAGCCTGGTGTACACTCGCAACCTGGGGTCGTGTGCTTATTTTTGCACATCCGACGCAATGAGCGGACCACGGATTTTTAGCACTGCGGCGACGCAGAGCCGAGCACTTCCACGAAGCGCCCTCCTCTGCGGCGACGGGGCGCACGATATTCGTCGGTTCCCATGTATTTGATCACAGACGCCTCGCCTTGGATCGAGGTCTCAACCACTCCGATAGGGCGCTCCACATTCTGCGTGCCTCAGCTTCCCCTCCTCCCCACCTTGCAAAGTCAGCCCGCTGCTGCCGAGCAAGACCTCAACGCCTGAAAGTTCACAAGCAGCCTCGAAAGCTGCGCTAAGATTCTTCAGCCACCATTGTGGGTACAGTTGAAAAGCAATAGCTGTTGTGTATAGGGAGATAATGTTGAGTAATTTCTATCCGTATACCTGCAGCGAGTCGCGCACCACAAGGCACGCAAACCTGCCCCACACAGTAAGCACCCGCTGCCCCGTCACCAGGCCTCGCGCAATACCTCGACCAGGCGACGTGAGCAACAGCGTGTCGGTGCATACTTACAAGCGGAAAGCTGCGCTTCGTCTTGACGGCTCCTTGTAGCTTACCTTTTCGAGGCTATGTACTTGGCCTTATTCAAAAGAGTCGAGTGCACCTCGGCCTGCATACTTAAAAATGCAACTAAGTGGAGACTGTTGCGCGACTGAAACGCGTTCGTGCGCTGAGGTGCCCAATGTTTCTCATTTCTTTAACCTGGATACTTATGAAGCTGCTCAGGAGGTTGAGGTGGGCAAGTGAACCCTTATGTTTCACCCTAAAACCCTGACAAGTGGAAAGCAAGATATTTGAAAGGGATGCTGACACAAACGGTTGGGTAGCGTCGTGCTGTCCGTGGCAAATACCAGAGAACAAGGTGTGAGGGTTTGAGCGAACCTTGAAGAAACTTAGAAACATGGCATCTACAGACGGTACAGGATGTGAGTCGTGGAAAGACAGCGCCTGAATAAAGGTAAAGGCAATGAACAGGTGAGACTCTCGCCCCGCCCAGGTCATAACTTATTCACGTCTGAGTGGAAACAAGGTGAACTCTGCACGCTTTTAAAACATCGAAAAACACACCTGGATATTAGCGACATCCTGTAAGTCTGCCTCCGAGGTCGCCTGATGAACGCTCCATGCGCCTGATTGCCAAAACGGATGGCCGCTCGATTTCACGTTTCAAACCGAGCTTTATTGCGCACGCGTGGATGCGGCCTGCGACAGAGCTGCCCCTGGCGAAACTGGCAACTCTGGGTGGAACAAGTATAACATGTCTTACACACTACGAAGGCCTGAACACGTGAGGACACACTCGTTCAGGAGAGCAGGGTAATAAACGAGCATGAGGTTTGCCCTGCCAACGTGAGTGAGGTACGCAGGGTTGTTACAGCCGGCCACTTGCGCACAAAGCTGCATTCCAAGATACCAACGTCACGGTCCGCCAAGATTGGGCCTCGACAACAAAGAAGATATCATGCTAACTCCCCCCAACAGCTTTTGGGGCGTGCAGTGTATTGCAACGCTGAACGCTACAGCGAAGAATTCGCGCAAGGCAACAAAAATACCTCGATGCACAGGTTCCCCCTTATATTTGGTTTCTTCTGAGCTGTTCACTAAACATCGCACGCGGAGAGCAGTTCGTCGGTGAAAAAATTGGCTCTGAATTGTAATGCGCTCCCCTTCCCTCGGCCTTTGCACTCTGCAACCGCGCGCAGCCCCTCTGTCCCGCGCCGCTGCGCCTTCCCTCCTTCGTCCAACTCCATGTTCCGCAGCCCTTGTCTCCCATACTGCAAAGCGGCTACAATAGTTTGTGGCAGATACGGCCATTATACTTTCTTGCACAGCTTCTTTCCAAGCAGTCCTCTCGTGGGCAAATAGAAAGTGCTCGCCAATTAAGCGTGTTTCCGGTGAGCTATGCTGGTTACAATCAAACCAAGTCTATCAGGTCCTGGTTTTAACAATGATCTTCACGCCCAGCAACTGTTTTCCCCTCGATGCTACATACTAATTTCCAGCTCCCTGTCCATATATCAAAATCAATCTGATCGGTTCGCTTTCACAACAGACAACGCTCTGTGAAATATTTAGCTCCATATTCCGATATTGATATTCACAAACGAGTGGGGTGACACGGTACTGTAGAAAGATACTCGATCATACTCGATACTGTTTATTCTAATGTGTCACGTTGCGTTGCTTAAAGCTGAATGACTGACGCGGCAAATTGGCGCTATGCCATTGGCGATACAGATGGAGAATCCGAGGACCTGAGCACACGACATACACGATACAGTACCTCGTCATTTGGAAATGTGCAACAGGCTGGAAACGTGCAACAAAGAGAAAAAAACGTCGATATCGCGCGAATGCGGACCCCGCTGACTTTTGGATTTAAAGGAAAGGCACGGAAGGAGACACAAGAGGAAGAGGAGGAGGAGGAGGAGGAAGAGGGAGAGGGGGAAGAGGCGGGCACGGGCCGAGGCAAAAGCCGTGTGAGCAGCTCTCTGTTTTGGGATAAAGGTCCCATGACCTCGGATGCGAGCTTTGCTGCAGTGGAGCAGGTGGCGAAGGAGAAGCAACGGGCAGCGGAGGGCACGGTGGCACGGAAGAGACAGGCTGCAGCGAAGGAGCTGGAACGGTCAACCAAGTACCCGAAGCTGGCGGAGAGGGCCCAGGAAAAGTTACAAGTGACCCGTAACCATGTCATACATGCCAAGCTGGTAAAGGATGACCTGGTAGGAGTCCTGAGGGCGATGGGGGAAACCCCTGCTGCCACGGCCCGTAAGGGTGATCTAGAAGAACTGTTACAGAAGTTGTTAGGTCAGCCTGGCTCCTGGGGACCATTTGGACACATTATGTAAAATTTGATGACAGTTTCCTTAGATAGCGATGTAATATTAAAACATTTCTGCCGTCCGGCCGAGGGGGGTGCAAATGTAATAACCTGCTGCAAATGTAATAACCTGCTGCAAATGTTAAAACCCAAAATATATCTTATAACCCGTAAATCCATAACGAGATTCCACTACAGGTATGGCGCGCGAAAATCGGAGCTCTGCCTCCCGGCAGAGGGGGATCCACTACAAGTATTGCGGGGGGGCCCCTACCCCTCCCTCCATACTTTTTCCCTCCCCCCCTCCCCCCCTTTGCCCCGCATTATTTCATCTCACCGCATGATTACATCTCACCGCATTCTCCCGCTACGCCTCTACGCCTCTACGCCTTAATTGCATACACCTTTTTAGTTCGCTTCAATATACATTTTGACAATAGTTTCCCCATTATCCGACATCGTTCCTTCATGTTGCAACCGCGCATGGGATCGCGACACCTTATTTTCTGAGCTCCAAACAGTGTTTAGGGTTACAGGGTTAGGGTTTTAGCGTTACTCACCCTAATAGTCGCGTCCGGTAGCTTTCGTAGATGTCCTTAGCACCCTCATTTGACCCATTCCCATTTTTACTCCATGAGTTATGGCACTTTTTTTCACCTTTGTTGCATTTTACCAACGTGGGATTTCCAGGGGTGGTCCTACCCCTGCCTACTGTACCCCATACTGTGTGATTTTTGGTGCGTTTGGACCAAATCTAACCATATGACCCGATTCGGTAGGTCCTCCGCATGCGATTCGATACTTGGCTTGCCCCGATCCGATCATTACCCGCGGAGCTATGACTATTTCTTTCTTTTTCTGTTGCATTTTACCAAATAACGAGGTACCCTGATACAGGACAGTCGATATCAGTCGATACCAATACAGACCAGACCGAGACGATGACGTGAGACCAGACGAGAGACCTGTCGATAAAATAAAAATAACTGGATGTTATGTGTCACAGTGCAGCGAGCGGAGCGAGAGGTGCTGTGTCACATAACTCTGGTTATGTGACAGACCGGACCGTGGGACCCAGGATCAGGGAGTAGTATCGAAATGTTTTTGCTATATTGATAGTTTTCGATAAATCAACTTTTATCATTGATCAATAACAATAGGTGCATTCTCATATTGTCTCATATTGATCAATACCAATAGTTGTTTACCCGAGATCAATCAATAACAATAAATGCACACAACCTCGTGCCCTTATCAATCGATAACGATAGTTTAACAGTTCTCATCAATAAATAAGTAATATATGCTAACTATCGATATATCAATATTCAATATGACATATTGATAGGTAGTGCCACTGCAACAAATATGTGTGTGTATTGCATATACAGACTTCGACACTTGCAACTGCACTTGGCAAAGGTAGCAAGCTAAAATGTACTTACAACTCAACTGTATTAATGCATGCCATAAGCGAATGCTCAATAGTGCCCTCAGGCAGATTCTTGCGCAAGTCTGAGTGCATCCTAGTGACTTTAGAGAATGCACGTTCTACACCTGTTGTGCTCGCTGGTACAGCCAAGAATTGGCGTGCCATCTTTGCTACAGAGGGAACGTCTGAACTCTTCTCCCTATATCACTGCAACAAATCCACACCTAGAGGTACATCTGGGAGCTCAAGGTACAACGCAAGCTCAACATCCTTACTCTGGCTAACGGGCTCTACCGTGGCAACCTGAGCTTCAGCCTCATCATCATCATCATCATCATCATCATCATCATCCGAGTCCGCTAGGAATAAGGTTACACAAACCTTGTCAGCCACCTTTGCTTTCTTTGGAGGTGGGGGGGGGCAGGGGGGCGCCAATTCGTCACAGCTTCGAAAAAGAGCGAGAAAGCGGCGTTGGTGCCAACCTGCCAATGATGGTGCAGTGCGTGCTTGGTCGAAGATCGATTAATCGATGACGTATTGATAACCAATAATATGTTTGTGCTAGGAGTTCATTGATCGATTTCAATAGGTGTTCGAGTGTCATCGATCAATATCGATAGTTCGCGGGGCTTCGTGCGCATGCATCGATCAATACCAAATAACTGGTCGCCGAGATCAACCAATATTCGATATTTCGATATCTATGAATTTTCTATCAATAAATAACAATATTTTGATTAATCGATACTATCGAAAATATTGAATATCGATACTACTCCTTGCCCAGGATCGTAGGTCCCGGGACCCAGGTCCCAGGACCGTAGGTCCCAGGTTTGAGCAGTATAAGGTTTGGAACTCTGTAGAGTTCTGCTCCGACACTTGATCTGTTTTCGGGAAGGGTATCATGACATGCATCTTGCTTTACAGGTGTGATTATTGGGTAGCTAGGGTAGATAGGGTAGCTAGGGGGTCCGTAGGGTAGGTGTGTCACATAACTCCATGAGATTACGGTCCAGCTTTTTTGACGCGTAGATCTTCCTCCCGAGACTCGGACTGCAATCTACGTGCTGTTGTTCGCAGACTTTCCTTCCGTCATCAGTGATGACCGTCATTCAGGAGGCGGATCGTCTGATCTCACTCCCCGGATCCCAATATATCATAACGCACCCGTTCTCCCGTCCTAAGCGTCCCGTCCTAAGCGCTCGACGGTCGCGACAGCTCGCGATCCTGAATCTGACCTGCCCGTCGGTTTTCTGAATTACAGAGCTCCGCGATTTAATCCGGCATTTCCAGCATTTTTAATGCAGCGATAAATTCGGCCGCCATTCGTTTTTATTTTTCCGTAAAATCTGTCATACGTCATTGTCAGTCAAAGTGACTTACAAAGTGGGACTCATACTCCCACATTCCTCATTTTTACGGTTGACGGCGGCTAGACTGACAGAGAGACACTTTACGTCTGTCATTCTTGGGGATCTCTTCTCGGCTCTTTGACTCTCACTGACTGAGAGACACTTTACGTATGTATTCTTGGGGGTCTCTTCTCGGATCTTTGGCTCTCACTGCCTGAGAGACACTTTACGTCTGCATTCTTGGGGCCTTCAAATTTAGGGTTTGCTTCACACAGCCACTGAGACACTTTACGTCTGTGCTGGAGTTGACATTCAGTCCGAGCTCAGTCATCAGAGTTGTCATCACCGACCCGTCGTGACCGCAGTCATCACCGACGCGACCTGACCGCTGTCATCACCGATACGGCTCGACACCTCTGACTACTTCACTGACCCGATTGTCATCTCCTCTGATCGAGTTCGGTTGTCACATGAGACAGGGCACACTAGCTCATTTCGCATCACACTCAGCATACTAGAACTATATATATTATATCTTCTGTATGTTGAGAGAGATTCTGAGTGCGAAACCCTGAGCGTTGCAGTGCTTCCTGTTTGACCTGTCTGTTTACTGACTGGGTCTTCTCGCAGGTTTGGCCCCACCACCGACCTAAGGCTAGGAGCCGATTATGGTCGGCTAAACGCTTAGGGAAGCGCCAAGGGGGCGCGCCAAGTAGGGATCATGGAAGTAAAGTAGGCAAGTAGTGGTGAGTGAGAGGAATCGTACGTTCCGTTTCAGCGTTTAAATTAGCTAGGAAAATCCTGGGACGGCCTGATCAACCGTAGGGACCCTGGCAATCTCGCGCGAGTACTCTTCAAAAACGCGGGACTGAACGACAAGCTCCTCCACGCCATCGCCACTGACTGCTAACTGTGTTGTTTTTGCATCACAGGCTTTCTTCCCCCTTTCCTTTTTTTTTTGGCACCCTCTTGGTGCTCCTGTTGTGAATTTTGATTGCTTGATTGCTTGTTATTCCCTGTTAGGGATTGCTAGTGTTTACCTTGCTTGTAGTGCTTTTCTTCTTGATTATTTAGCATGTCATCTACTCCGTACGCCACACCGCCGGTACTGCCGAGACGCTTGCTGACACACCCCCCAGGGGCGAGGAAACGTCAGCTGAAATTCGGTGCTTTAAATGGCACGCCCACGCCAGCGGATGCTCCGGACACGTCAGAATTATCCGTTTGCAACAACCTAGCATGGGAGCTTCTACGCAAGCCGGCGGAGTTCGATGCATTACTCAGCGTCATCAAAGGGAAATGCGTCGAGCCTGGAGAGTCTGCAAAGACCTGGAAGTTCACTAGCAACGAGAAGAATGCTCGTTTGCTCTTGGACATCCTGGTTGAGCAACTCGATTCCAGGCTCAGACTCGTTCACCCCAAGATGGCGTTGATGTTTGACTTGCAAAACCACAGTCTGGAGGTTCCGCAGAAAGCGAACCTCCTGCTGTTGGAATTGCTCCAGTCGCTCTGCGCAGGAGACGCTTTGCGTATCCTGCGCAAGGCTGACAGACTCTTTCCAGGGGATGGGAAGATCGCACTTGTTCATCTCGTGAGGCACGTTGTGCCCGATCACGAGGAGTTCAGCGCTGCGGACTTCCTATTCGCTGGTGACAGAGTAGACCTGAGGGCTGGCCAGGATCCAGCGGACTACATTGACGTGTTCCAGACATCTCTGGACACCATTGAGTCTGACTTGGGTCCTGGGTGCACCGTCGCTATCTCCGAGAAAGCACGGATTGCACTGTTTCTCCGTAGGATCTGTCCCGTCTTTTATAAGGCGGTGCATGATGCCTACACAGAGGAGAAGCTCGATGCTGACTCCTCGCTTTCCTTGCTGACCTGTTTCCGTGAGACGCGGGCAGTGCACAGGAACGCGGGGACGAAACTCGAGTCCCCACTAACGGCTGCTTTCTACAATGATGCAGGTTCGCATCACGGCGGAAGCCGTGGTGCACATGGCCGCAGGGGAGTCCCTGACCGCACCTCTTCCCGTCAGTACATTCCGCCTCGTCGCACTAACCCTTTTAAAGGGATTGGCTCTGGTTACCGTGCAGGAGTTTTTCCCCGCAAGGGTGGTAAGACAGGCGGTAAGGGAAAGCAGAAGACCGGCAAAGGCAAGGGCAAGGGGAAGTCCCGTGTCGTCTTTGATCGGCAGACCCAGCAGTTCCGAGGGGAATGCTGGACCTGTGGGTCAAAGGGGCACAGGGCTGCCGACTGCCCGAAGCTGATGTCGGCTCATGCTTTCCATCTTGACCCGAAGCTGCTTGCGGAGCATGCTCGGACGGAGATTCTAGCTGCCCAGTTTCAGACTGCCTACGAGGAGTCTGAACAGGCACTAGAGTCCTTCTGTCTGTTGCACGGCACCCCAGCAGTTGTCGGGTACCAGGAGGACTCGTGCTCTGACAGTGAGGGTGAGGAGAGTTCTCACTCCGCCAGTCAGGAGCACGGGGACTCCGATGAGTCTGACGACGATGGGGACTGGGACGGCCTCTCCGAGGCTCAACAACAGGAGTGGGACCGCCTACAACAACATGCGGAAGCCAAATTCCAAAAGTTCTGTGCACAGTCCGAGAATGTCTCGTTGTCACTCGGAAGAGTGCACTTCGGGATGTTCCGGACCGGCACAGAACAGAAGGCTTGTGACCCCTTTCCCACTCCCCCCTACTTGCTGCCTGACATCCCTGCTTCTGCACCTGCCTCTGCACAGCACGATGCATCCCTCGATGTGTCACAGCACTCTGCACAGTCCACGGCTACGGTGGTGCTCGCATGCTGCAGGCAGTACCACTCCAGCCGGACACAGCAGGCACCGCACGGGTCGGCTCCTGTGGATCATGCTCCGCAGGACCGAGCAGACTCGTCGGTGGTGTCTGCTGGACTGTTTGCAGCACAGTGTGACTCACTGTCACCACCCGTCCACCACACGCACACCGTCCCTGCACTTACAGAGACTTGCTCTCTGTTTGCAGGAATGACGGTGGTGCAGGGTGACGGTGAGGACAGTGACATGTGCACGGCACCGGCACCCACCGAGCACTCTTCCCCACACCACACTCACAGTGCATCTTTGTTGAGGGAGGGGTCACGGAGCAGTGCGGTGCCCCCGCCTGCTTCCCCCCTGTCTGCTCCAGGGAAATCCCTGGAGCAGGTTCACTGGGAGCGGGTGTGGGAGGAGGACTACAGGTCCCCTACCGTTTGCCACGGTAACCTTTTGCCATCAAAGAGTTCACTAGGAGCTAGGGGTGTAGCCCCTCTGGTGACGCCCCCGCCACCTGGCCCTCCTGACTTGTTGCTGTCTGATGCAGGCTCTGCCGTGTCAGTGTCCCCACCAGCCAGTGAGCACCGGGTGCACACTGGGGGCACTGACACGGCCCCAAACTTTAACTCAATCAATCTTGGAGGTCGCCCTACAGAAGGGAGTCTCTCCCCCTCTTTCCTTCAGCAGTGTCCTCCTGTCCCCGCTCCGGTCCATGAGTCGCTTGACCTGACTAGTGACACGCACATGTCTGACACACAGGCACCACCTCCACCGCCACGGCGTGTCGGTAGAGGTGGTGTCTCTATCTTCCGGTGTGCATTCATGTCCTTCGCCCTGTTCACTTGCTTCCTGGCAAGTGCTTCGGCGGAGGCCCTCTCAGCCGCAGCACCTGTTCAGGGAGTGTGGTACGGATTGACATTGTGTCAACCGGGGGGGGAGATGGGAGGTGGGCAAAGCAGTACTGCAGTCAGTCAGTACAGTCAATCAGTCCAGTCAGTCCAGTCAGTTTGGTCTGGTGATGGTGGTTTATCCGATGGTGGCTTACGTGATGGTGGCACTGGTGTCACCTCTGACTGGTCTGCCACCCGGCAGTGTTCCTCTGGTGATGGTTCTGGGTATTCCTCTGGTTCCGACTGGCATTGGCAGTATGACTCTGGTCAGCACCGCCACTATGGTTCTCCTCGTGGCTCCGACGGTTCCCCACCAGACAGCTCCGCCCAGATCTGTCTCCTTCAGGCGCTTGAGAAGCGGCGCCAGAGGTACAGAGCAGTGTCAGCCCTGCTCTTGACAGCCTTCCTTGGCCTGGTCTTGACATGTCTCTACCAGAGTGTCTATGAGGAGTTCCTCGTCGAGGCTCACTTCGAGGCTGGTCACCACCTGTCACCGATATCCGCTGTCTGCAGCCCTGTGACTCAGACTCCGCTCTACGGCGCCATGCAGTATGTAGGCGACACAGCTCTGGAGATGTGTACCTGGTTTGGACTATTCTGTGCACCCCCTTCAGTCATCTTCTCCCAGGACCCCATGATACATCTGTACTCTATCACCAGTTCTGACACTGATGGCATTGTCTGTGACTCCGGTGCAACCGGCAATATCACCGGGTCCAGACACAGGATCACTGACCTTGATACCAGCAGGACCATATCCTTCAGTACAGTCATGACTGGACCCGCTTCACGGACTGATGGCACTGGCACACTGAGACTGATCGGCAGAGACATACTGACTGGTGACATTGATGAGTACAGCATTCCTGGCTGCCATTTCAAACACGGCGCCAAAACCCTCCTGTCAACCCGAGTTATGCTCCGGGAGGGTTTCTCATCACCTGACTTCATCAGTATGCGAATACCCATCTTGACTCTGGCCGGATATACTCTATCATTGATGATGGCACAGACTATCTTTGGGCAGAGCCAGAGTCAGCAGATGTCAGCTTTCAGGCCTTTCAGGGCAATAAGAAGAAGCACAGATCAGGGGACCCATCCGACTGGATGTGGTCCAACAGTCAGTACAGTGCCTGGGCTACTACTCATGGGTCTCCTACGGCTACGGCCGAGCTGGGGGAACCAGCCTTTGATGTCTCTATGTTCGGCGACTCTCTCCCAGTCGGAGAGGGCAATAATCACCCTGCTCTGCAGCACTATCACAGTCAGAACAGTATATTCTCCGTCCAGTTGACTGGTTATTACTTCTATGCTAATCCGCCATTCACTATATCTATTCTGGACCGCCTTTTCACTAAAGGCAATGCTGACTTTCCTCTGGACCCTCATAATACTGTATATTTCTGGATAGTTCCTTATATGCCATCCCACCGGATCTGGCATAAGACCTGTACTATGGAGGTATTACATATCTGGCCTACTGGTACTACGGGGTTATTCAGCTACCTTGAGCGACACACGTACACCTCTACACACCCTCTCACCCCAGCTGGTTCTGACGGTGGACCTGGTCGGGTCTTCATCGATGGCACACCCTTTCCCATCTGCATCCTCTACCGAGACCGCCACACCCCGATCAGGGTCAGTCCTCCCGTTGAGCTGCATGATGCTCTCGGGCATGCTTCGATGACCCGTATCCTCCGTCTCTATGACATGCCAGGGGTAGACTTGGGCAGACCACAGTGTTCCAGAGCAGCTCTTGCTTCACTTACCACTTGCTCTCAGTGGTGTGCAGTCTGTGCTACGACGGGCCTCAAACAGAAACCAGCCCCGAGCAGAGACCGCCTCCGTACCAGTCAGCAACAGCCAGCCCGGAAATGGGCCTCAGACATGACAGGCCCCATCTCACCCATTGGCTACAATGGGCACAGATACCGTATCCACTTCATTGACATCTCCACCAGATACCTATTTGTGTTCACCGTTGCCTCTAAGGCAGACTACTATGTATGTCTCCTGAGATTCATTGCTATACCAGATCCCTCTCCTACGGCATTGATGAGCTGTTCCTGTCCACCTCTACAGTCTCAGACACTGAGATGGTGCTGAGGACTGATTGTGCACCTGAGATGGCAGATGCCAAATGCCGGGCAGCCTATCAGCAGCATGGCATTATCCACCAGACCTCTTCTCCCACAGTCCATACGGACAATCCCTATGCGGAGAATGTCACTGGCATCCTGTCCCGTATGATCCGGTCCATCCTTACAGCTTCTGGACTCGACCTCAGCTACTGGCCGCTTGCGGCTAAGCACGGTGCCTTGTTGTGGTCCATTACACCACACAAGGAAGTGGTGACTACTCCTATCCACACTATGACAGGACATCACTTTCAGTACCGTCGTCTCCGTGCATTTGGTGCACACTGCTATGTGGTTATGGACAGTCAGCAGAGGAACAGCAGACAGCCAGGCATCTCATCAAAACTTCAGAACAGATCATGGGCAGGCCGTATGGTTGGTATCTCTATGGGCTCTAATGCCTACAAAATCCTAGATACCTCCAACGGCACAGTACATCTTGTGGGCAAGCCACACACACTGGATACCTACTTATGAGCACCTGGGCAGATCTATGTCAGCATTCCCAGACACTATGGCAGCTGACAGAGAGGTTGATGCTACCTTTATCAGGCCATCTCCCTTCTCAGAGACACTCGACTGTACCTATGCCCAGATCATCGGGATCAGCTCATACTACTGCACTTCCGACCGACAGTCTTACGGCTGTGTGCTTCTCTCTGTTCCGTCGAGGGACAATACCTGGACTGACGTGGTTCATTATGTCAAGTCCACACCCGACGGTACACACTACAGACACCTGCTGGTGTATGTCGCACACTATAGGAAGACTGTCTCGGTCAATGAGCACTATCCGATCTGGACAGTTGTCAGAGCCCGAGAGAGCAGCAGGCACCCATCATATGGCGCTGTCATCATCTCCACCGACAGAGGCAGCAGCACACCTTATGGTGTAATATTTGAGCCTACTCCCGAGTCTACCTATGGTTGGCATATGGACCTTCCTGCTACCCTCGTCAGCTTTCCGTCCACCCATGCCGCCGCCTTCCTTCCCTTCTCCGATGATCCCAGCAGAGATGTCCGCCCCGAGTACATTCCACAGCAGTACACCTCAGCTGACAGCTTCATCAGATCAGGACCCAGAGAGTTGGTGGTGCACATGTTCAATATTTCTGCACCCCAGCTCAAACCAGTCCATGGTGTCAAGCAGGCACTTTCCACCCCAGAAGCAGCTCAGTGGCAGGAGGCCATGGATGCCGAAGTGGCTGGTCTGGCCGCCGACAATAAAATGGTCCCGGGACACCTTCTCTCGGGTACCAAAGGCCTGACGACTCTCTTTGTGTTTTCCAGACCCTTCAAACCAGACCCCTCAGCACCATCCGGCACACGGCAGATCTTCAAAACCAGACTGTGTGCCAATGGTAAGCAGACATACGGCTACCTTCCGTGGGAGACCACCTGTACCACACCTCAGCTTTATGCCTTCAGACTGGCCTTCATCTTCGGCAGCATCTTCAGTCTGAAGATGAGCCACTTCGATGTCTCCCAGGCCTTTATGAATGCTAAGCTGGATGTTCCAGTGTGGGTATCATTTCCGGGTGGTTACACCTATCAGGGGTTCGGTGGTGCTTTACTGCACTATGCACTGTATGGCCTTAAGGTGGCCGGTGCTTCCTGGCAGAGACTGGTTAAGATATTCATGCTCAGCTTTATATTCGGCGAGGTGACATTCAGGCAGTCCTCTCATGATGACTGCATATATTTCATCTACACTGATTTGGTTAAGGCCATGTGTGTAGTCTATGTGGATGACTTCATTCTGGTCGCCAGTACAGAGCTTGAGGATGCCTTCTGGGCAGCATTCAGAGCCAGGTTTCTGGCTAAGCATCTCGGAGAGGTCACCTCGGTTCTCCAGATGCGGGTCAGGCAGGATCAGATTGGTATCTACCTTTGCCAGTCCAGACAAATCAAGGACCTGATGGCCAACAACAACATCACAGCTCATTCCTACAGGACTCCTATGGACCCGAAGCTCATCATCAAGAAACCAGCAGATCCAGACCTGTCCCTTGTCCCCAGTTAGATTATTATCAAGCTGTGTCCAGATATGTTTGGAATTTAGAGATATTATTTTGATATACTCTTAGTGCATAGTCATATGCCCAAACATATCATAGGTTGATAAGTTATCACTAAAGTGGTTAATCCGCTTACAGTTGGTACACCTAATATATCATCAGGAAGTGCATCAACTTCCATGGGTTTCAAATCAGTAAAACCCATATTTATGATCAACCACAGATGTTGACATTCAGAGATATTCACTATTATGCCATGAAAATTATCATGTGCAAAAGTGAAGTAAGTTGCAGTACTTCTGTGCCTTGCAGCTTCCACACACACTGAGATATATTACTATGGTAATACAATAAATGGCCGAAAAATGGGCAAAATGGGTGAAAATCGTTGGCGATAAATTTCAAAATTGAAATTTCGACCCCATTTTATTTGATATTATGATTTTATACCTATTAAGGTATCAGCAAAACATAATGACCATGGTCATATCTCGTGTAACACCCTAGATATTAGGTGTGTAATATATAGGGGTGTACATATTGGCTGTAACAAAATGCGTAAAAATGCTCCACGCATGATTTCAAAATGAAAAAATCGGGTTGTTTTTTTTTTGCTGATCTGATTATTCAGCTATCAACAAATATTCCCTGATTTATGCAGCACTTGTAACACCCTGTAACACCCTTAAATCACATGTGTGTGTCAGGGGTGTAACGTACCTCTAAAAAACCATGTGACATATAGTGAAAAATTAAATGCAGTTTTGCTTAAATATGTTTGCAAAATATTTATACTGCTTTAATTTAACCTATTTTAGGGTTACTGATGCCGAGTAACACCCTAAAATCACTGTGGGGGATATGGGTCACTGTAACGTAACATACCCTAAATGCCACCTGTAAAGTAGGAAACACTTCGTGTTTGGCATATTTGTCATGCTGAAATCAGCACGGGCATGACAATATTTCGGGCAGCAACCCAAAAACTGCAGGGCTACAATCCAAAGACTGTAGGGCTGCAACCCTAAAACTGTAACAGCTGCTTCCTATAAGGACTGCATGCTATATATGAGGTACAAGGGCAACTGACAACTGCCTTATGTTCACACTTCCTTGAGGGGGGAAGAAGGTGGATATATATACATAATTACCTCATTATAATGTACAAATATACTACATGTATATAAACATACAGATATACTATATGTATATAACATAGATATATATACTATATATATACCAACACACACACACTCAGTTAGCTGAAGGCATCTTTTGTGTTGTGTTTTGTTTCTTAGATGGTGGTATTCGAAGAGGAAGAACCAGAAATCCCAGCCATCAATCCAGATCCAGCAACATGGTTCTTTGACATCTTAGGCTCCTATGATTCATACAGTCAGTTCAAGGTTCCCAAGTGGATCGCTGGTTATGACAATACTCAGACCAGATTCGACCAGATAGGATACTTCGACAATATCAGTCGTATGAGGCCCGATATGAGCAGATATAGGGATCTTCAGAATGAACCGAAGGGACCAGAAAATGAGTATACAGAAGACAATGCTCCAATAGTCTTTACAGATCCTGACGATGATTCTGTTCCAGCACCAGCTCCACCCAATTTGGTTCCAAAGGTGAAGATGACACCACCTAAGGAATTCAAATCTGGACAGGACGCAGAAGTTTGGTTGGACACAGTGGACCGGTATTTTCAGTTCACTTATCCAGGAGTCAAGGACAAGGACTTGATCACAGTATTCCCGACTCTCATCCAAACCAATGACCGACACTATTTCCAGGTCGTGGCGCAGCAACCGGATGCCACATATGAGATGGTCAGAAGGATATTCCTCAGTCAATTTGGCAACCCCCATAAGAGATCAGTGGCCAAAAAACACCTGATGGCACTGACTCAAGGGAGCCAAACTTTCTCAGACTATTTGCGCACGTTTACGTCACTGGCTGCTTTAGCAGCAGTTGATCTGAACGATGTGTTAATAAAGGACAGATTTGTCAGCAACATGGACCCTGATCTCCGCAGACAGTTCCAGTTAAGATTCCTAACAGAGCAAGAAAGGAATAATCTGTCGTGGCAACAAACCACACAGATACTGCTCGACTTGAATTATGTTGTTCATTCGAAGCAGTCAGAGACCCTTCACTATCGGGGGCAGAAGGAGCAGTCATCAGGAGGCCCAATCAAAAAGGACAAGGACAAAGGGCGTGGCAAAAAGCCATATGACAAATCCAACAGGAACTGGAATCAGAGCCAAAGTGGCAGTCAGAGCTCAAATGCCAATCAGAATCGGAGCAAAGGGAAAGGTGGAAAAGGCAAAGGTAAAGGGAAAGGAAAAGCACAGAATCCTTCTCAGCCTTGCCAACGTTGTGGTCGTACCAATCACGTCACAAAGGATTGTTTTCCCACCAAGACCCCAGATGGAAAAGACATCAAAGGCAAGCCACCAGCTCAGAATCCTTTCAGGAGACAGCAGCAACAGAATCAGGGTGCTAAGAATGAGTCCGGCAAACTCATCAATACGATCAACACCCTGGTTAAGGAGTTAAAGAGTCAGCACAGCATCAATGCAGCAGTTGCAACTCCAGCTTCAGCTCCAGCTCCTCAGGGAAACTCTCAGGGTATTGCACAGGTACCAGTGTTGAGAGCACCCCCAAGGTAAATCAGCCTGAAGATGCCACTGAAGCAAGTGGCCGGGTTGAGAGTATCTCAGAAGAAGTCCTTTCCAGTCTGACATTGCAGTTTCAGCAGATGGACACTCCCTCAGAGCACATCATACAGATGCAGTCTCAGACAGCACAGCTGAAATCACAGAAGAAGCTGTTGTTGTACAAAGGGAAAGTATATGGACAGAGTACTCATATATTGGTAGACCCAGGAGCTACATCGTCTTTCATTGACAGACAGTTCGCTGCTCAGCTTGGTATAACACCCACAGATTCTTCTTCATTCTCAGTGGGATTGGCTGGAGGAAGCCAACTACCTTGCACATCCTATCTTCCCAAAGCTACATTCACGCTGGGTAAGTATAAGGACACAGAGGATTTCTACATCATTGACATGAAACCTTTCACTGTCATCCTGGGTCAAGATTGGTT
This sequence comes from Cymbomonas tetramitiformis, assembly GCA_001247695.2. Lineage (NCBI taxonomy): Eukaryota > Viridiplantae > Chlorophyta > Pyramimonadophyceae > Pyramimonadales > Pyramimonadaceae > Cymbomonas > Cymbomonas tetramitiformis. The sequence continues at coordinate 11,808 of LGRX02032600.1, read as the reverse complement.
GGAGAGAAGAAATCCACACATTGACTTCCAGACCAAAAATCTGACGATCACTAGGAAGCACTCATCAGGCTCCAGTGTTCGCACAGTATTATCCAGAGTTGAACAGACTCCTGGCTCAGATGGCCTTCCTGAAATGGAAATGGTCAGTGCCACCACCATGAGAAAGCACCTACGTCGTATTCGATCCAGTGGTTCGGCTGAAGAAGCCGTAGCTTATCTCTTCTTTCTCTCAGAGGTCGATGGTGAACTGGTCTTCGCAGCAGCAGACTCAGACACCACTATTATGGAAGACCCAGAGGTCGCAGCAGCACGTGATCAAATGAGGGAAGACTTTTCAGACATATTCCAGGAGGATCTTCCAGCTGGTCATAGGCCAGAACGGTTTGAAGGTGGTTATCATCGAATCAACATTGAACCTGGGCACAAGCCGCCATCGCAGCCAGTACGTACAATTCCAGTGCCCATGATGGAAGAGCTCAAACGACAGATCATCAAATATGTCGACTTGGGTATCCTTCGTCCGTCATCATCTCCATATGGATGTCCTATCATTTTCGCTCCTAAGCCAGGTGGGAAGTGGAGGATGTGCTGTGATTATCGAGCCCTTAATAACATCACAATTAAGGACACGTATCCATTGCCACCTCACGACACCCTTCTTGAACAGCTAAAAGGTGCACGATGGTTTAGCAGATTTGACTTCAATCAGTTTTTCCATCAGATCCCTATACATCCAGATGACATTCACAAAACAGCTATTCGCACCAGATACGGTTCCTATGAGTGGACAGTTATGCCTTTCGGATTGACCAATGCTCCTGCAACAGCTCTACTGTACGTGTAGGAAATCGGGTATTCTTCGACTTCATCGATCGGTTCCTTGTCATTTTCATGGATGATACTATCGTATACAGTCCGGACTTTGACAGCCACGTGAGTCATGTCCGACAGTTTCTCCAGCGTTGCAGAGAACACCAGTTCTTCATCAGGCCTTCCAAGGTGGAGCTGTTCGTCAGATCCATAGACTTTATCGGACATCACATCTCTGAAGCAGGCTTATCCATCATCGAAGACAGAATCCGAGCAGTCATGGCAATTCAGCCTCCAGTGTCTTATGGTCCTACCGTTGGAAAGCAGCCTCTACGCCGTATGGCTAAAGATGGCAAGTCATCCCTTCGGTCATTCTTGGGCATGGTCGGTCAATTCAGGAGATTCATACCAAAGTTCTCCAAGATTGCCGAGCCGCTCAATCGTCTCCTTAAAGATAATGCAGAGTTTGTCTGGGAATCTGAGCAGCAGCAGGCATTTGATAACCTCAAAAGTGCCATCTGCAATGCTCCAGTACTACAGCTTCCAGATCAGAAACTGCCATCTATTATGGAGGTCGATGGATCAGGCACACACGTTGGTCAAGTGATACTCCAGGATCAAGGAAAAGGTATGAAGCCATGTGGCTATCACAGCGTCACTCTATCCGATACACAAAGACGTTGGCCTATTCCTGAGATCGAGCTATTTGCCATTGTGGAGGGCTTCCGATTCTTTCGCCACATCTTGTTGGGAGCTCCTGAGACTATTGTACGCTCAGATCATCAGCCACTGGTTTATTTCCAGTCTAAATCCACACTAAGCCCCAAACAGGCAAGGTGGTTGGATGAGCTCTCCGAGTACAACTTCCGAATAGAGCATATTTCTGGCGAGAAGAATAAGGTTGCAGACGCACTCACTCGTATCTCTGCACTCTTTGAACTCACTGATTGTCTGCAACACATAGACATCAGCGAAGTCATGCCATCTGCAGATCCTACATTCATTGCTCTTATATCTTCTTCATCAGCTCATCAGCTTCACGATATCATTGTATCCGAGTATGATCGTGACACATTTGCACAAACTATATTGGCTAAGCTGACATCATCGACTTCATCACAGTCAGTCAGCAGCTACAGCTTCGAGCTCATTCAGGGGTTGATCTATCGCAAGACCATATATGGCAGACAGCTGTACATTCCACCTACAGCCAAAGTCCCTACAGATGACGGTGAGATCACACAGCTTCGCCACATTCTCCTTCATGAGTGCCACTCAGCCACTATTTCTGGTCATGTAGGCAAAAATCGCATGCTTCATCTACTGCGTAGCCGATATTATTGGCCAGGAATGACGACGGAAGCCATCCAGTACATTCGGGAGTGCCCCGTTTGTCAACGCCAGAAAACGAGGCGACACAAACCTTATGGTCAGTCACATATACGATATTGTGTGCCTAAGACAAAATGGCTTGATGTGTCTCTTGACTGGATTACTGATCTGCCTATCACCACTAATGGGCACGACAGTATATTTGTGGTAATGTGCCAATTCTCTCATCGCTGTCATCTCATTCCCTTCAGTATGACCTGGGCAGCTCAGCATACTGCTTCTATATATATGCAACATATCTTCAAGCTCCATGGTCTTCCGAGGAACATCATCTCAGATCGAGACCCCAGATTCACCTCTACATTCTGGCAGACACTGTGGAAATCTACTGGTACGAGATTGTCTATGACGTCTTCACACCATCCACAGTCGAATGCAGCCAATGAGAGGAGCCATGCCTTAATTGAGGATATCCTCAGGTACTTTTCAAATTTGTTGATTCATGATTCGATATTCACCATCCTCTGGTTTATAAACTGATTAGATGGTATTTTTTCATCCACAGGTGTTGTTGCAATGATACTTCAGGCAATTCGTGGGAGGACAAGTTGCCTGTGGTGGAGTTTGCAATTAACAACACAGTTTCTGCATCAACTGGTTATTCACCATTTTATCTCGACTCGATGGCGCAACCACTTTCGCCTCATGACCTGGCAATCACTATTCCGCCAGAAGCTCCTGTTCCAATACAGAATGCTATTCGAGATCATTTTGACCAGTACTCGGCTGTACATGCCAATGCGGTAGACAACATTTCCCGAGCAGCAGAAATTAGCCAAGCCAGATTCAATAAGACTCACATGCCCCGGCAATATGCAGTAGGGCAGAAAGTTCTTTTACGGACCGAGTTTATCCAATGGACTGGTTTGACAGAGGCAGGCAGACACTTCAAGCAGCCATATATTGGGCCGTTTACTATATCCAAAGTGCTAAGCCATGGGCGTGCATACGAGTTAGATTTCGGAGACCTCGATATCCGTATTCATCCGGTACAGCCTGTATCCAGATTAGAGCTGTATAACGACTCGATCCAAGCACCTTTGCCTCTGCCACAGATGATCACCGAAGAAGGGCAACCACTGTTTGAGATATCACATATACTCTCAGATAAGTTCACTAGAGGTGTCAAGTACTACTTAGTGCGATATGCAGGCTACGGCCCTGAGCATGACACCTGGGTCAAAGCCACAGAGCTGACCAATGCAGCAGACATAATAGCTGCCTATGAAGGCTAAACATTATATTAAGCCTGATGCCCTTACTTCTTGTAATATATACTAATACATGTCGATCATCTATATACCTTGCTCTTAATGTTTTTATCATTATGTTGCATAGAAGCGGGAAATTGATCCTTCCTTGCTAAAGGTGTAGTGAGCCTTGTACAAAATCATACCCTTGCACAGATACGCACACATGCGAGATATCATATCTGTGGATAAATAAAAACTGCTAAATGCTACCTTTGCCAAGACCGTGGTTAGTCATCGGATTCTGTGGCCAGTCATCCGAAGCTACCGGAGACATCGACTGAGGTAGACGGAGTTGTGATCCTAAGTTATGCCCGACAAACATAACTAAAATAAATTTCACATTAGTACGTGGCGAATCCACTCTCACTCATCGCGACAGATGTTCGTCAAAGCGTGCGTACTGGACCAATAATTCAAGAGTGAGCAGACCGGGTAAAGGATTATAAGTCCAATCCCGTTAAGCAGGGCCACTCTGATTGCATTAAAACAAGCCCCCGGTGAAATAACTCCGAAAACATCCAAAGGGCTCCCCATGACCGCCTGTGAACCTCCGAAGTTGCTTCAAGAGGGGAGGAAGGGTTGGGTGCACAATATATAATAACTGTGGAAACGAACAGCAAACGATCAGTTATATATATATAAGGCCGAGAATCGTGCGATTATAAATCGTTAAATCGTGGGATCATCGTTCGCTAAAGCGACGACGGCTAGCGCAATAATCCGTAACGTACACCTCGGATACCTTGAATCGTCACTCTGACGCACGATACGTGTGGATCAATCAGTAATCCAGCGTCAATCTGTATCACGAAACGCAATTCATTGAACCTTGAATCGTCACTCTGAAATACGATACGCAATTCAAAGGGGGCTACATCCTAGGAACTGTAAGGCATTAGCCTGTAAGGCATCATGCTAAGGTGAGGGACTAAAGTGGACTCAGTTCCCCCCAAAATCCTAAAAACATCATGAGGGACGCCTCAAATCGGTGTAAGAAGACTGGTACCAGCAGAAGCAACAACAACAAAGACATCAAAGACATATACAAAGGTATGCCCGTTGTGAGGTCACAACTCTTTTTTTAAGAGGGGAGATCTGTCAGGGTTATGACCGATGACACATGTGCCATACCTGTCATACATGTCATACGTGTCATACCTGTCAGACATGTCATACCATGTCATGTCATGTCGAGTCATGTCATATATTATAATGACAGACAGTCGTCAGTACGGTCGACTATGACTGTACATGTCATCGAGATGATAAGTCACATCATCTGTCATTTATTCAAGGAAAGACTTGAATGACACCTGTCATCGAGAGTTCGTATGTCGAACTCGAAGATGGCGAAGCAAGATACAATCTTGAAGTACCAAACGGTTCGGAGAAGACATCATCTTCGCTTCTAGCATGTGCGGAACAAGCATGCGGGTATCATAGGGCGAACGCATCATTCGTTCTGCCGATACCAGTCGTTCAACCAATGCCTCGGGTTCACAACCCAATAGCGGTACCATCTGTGAGATGGGAGGCATTCGGTATAGATGAGCTAGCGTGGTGCTAGAGCAGTATCTTCTGTTGAAGTCTGCACTCATTACCCGCTAATAAGCTGTGCTGTCTTTACTGTCCAATAAACACTTGCACTATCTATTATATCATATATTCCTGAAGGCTCGCGATAGCAGCCGTATCAGCTGCATTCGCGTGCATTTACCGCGACGCTACCCACGCGTTATGACATCGCATGTCGAGACGCACATATTAAGCACTGTCGCACGCATGATCCTAACGCTCCGGGGAGGACTTAAAATGCCAGATCATATTTGATACTCAGCATTATTCGACGGTTCCACTCGTTGCACGCACAGCTCAACAGCGGAGCGCTGATTTTTGAACGTGGCTTTTTATGTGTACAATGCCCACATAGGTTGCATGCTGTTATTTTGTGTGTTTCGTTTTTGGGACGCGTTGCGCGCATGAGCATGGATGCGCGCGCGCATGCTTGTTTTCGTTATTCGTCGTTTTGGTCACGACGTGCGCATAATCAGTCGTTGCTTTGATCGCATGTGTCCTCATTCAGTATGTAAGAACTGCATGCATGCGATTGTGCGCGCCACATAAGTGCATGCGTTGCGCATCGGCATGTACCCGCGCGCGCGTGCGTTGACTGTGAGCATGCTCTCGCAGTGGCAACGATAATGTATTTCCGTTGCCAACACGTTTGCGGTATTGTAGCGCGCGTACGAAGAGCGGCAGCCAATTTATCATGCAAGTTGCTGTAATAGAAAGGTGTGTGTGTGTGTTTGGCACAGGGTCATGATGGCGGAGGTCGATGAGACGTCATTCGTGCTTCGATTTACAATGCTGCGACCGATCGAAGTAGCGCGAGGTTTGATGCACGTTCATGGCGGTGAAATGCACTTTTATGTATATATGATATAAGAAGCGCTTGCCCATTAATATCGCCACACGTGAAGGCAGCCAACCATGCATAGGCTCGCGCCAGCCGCAAGTGGGAATTGCAAATGTCACTCAGTCGAATGATGAATTATAACGAGCAAGTAGTGCGATGCATGTAGCCGCAGTCAGGTATCATTCCGATGGTTACATGTTGGATATTCACACGCATGCATTATCAACACCCACCATTCACACAGGAATGCACTACGGGCACATCAATATATGTGCCAAATCATGGAAGCAAAGTAGCTCTTGCTTCTCTCTCACACACGAACACACACACACACATCACATACTCAGCACTAAGCACTAAGTTACACACCACGGAGAGCATCATATATATCACGCCCTGCACATGCACGTTGATGCGTTTATCGGATGATGAAGGAGGACGATGTCCACGAGACTCGCACAAGTTCTTGGTCTGGGTTCGATCCCCGGCGTCCTGCATCAGTAAATATTGCTTTATTCGCACGTTTTCCGGCTGGATACACAATTACGCATGCACAATCATATAATAATCCGCATACACAGCCAATCATTTGCGTCTCGGCATAATGTGATATTTTTTATTCGCAAGGGTAATTGTTAAAGATTGCATTCGATATACGCATCAGCCTATTTGCGCACAGTTTGTGCAGCATGCAGTCATAATGAGATTTTCACATTGTCAAAATTTAAAGTACTAATATGATGATCATAGTAGTATGCCATGCGTGCTAGATGCCAACTGCCACAGTGCTACAAACGTGCCCCCCTTTGCTATTCGTCCTAAAACACAAATGCCAGCTCAAGATGGGCACAATAATTATATGCATGTGCAAGGGGTATCAATGGACATCAGATTATGCAGTACTCGCCTCAAGCACCACCTTAGTCACTGTCTCGGCTTGTGCTCAAAATTATTGATGAATATCAGCGAGTGCGTTGTGAGTGCATACGCCCGTTGATGCACACACGCACACGCACTAAGCACACACGCACGCGCGCGCGACACACACATACACACACATAATAAAGTGAACGAGCTAATGCGCATGCCAATCAAAGCTAGACGCATATATACATATTTATATATATACAACGTTGTGTGTATATATATATATGGAGACTTCAATGCAGCCGATTTCCCTCTCGAATTTCACGGTGTGCGCTCGCGAGCACCAACGTGTGATATTTTCATAATATACTTGCAGTGTAACACTGGCTGAGCTTTCAACGTGGCTGCACACTTTCTTTTTTGGCTAGGATGTGTGGGTGCGGTATATAGTCATGCCCTGATATATTCCCACAAGCATGTTTCTCACATCCACTGGATTGATGGTGGGTCTGCTTTTGTCAGCGGGCAACGTGTGCATGCTACATGCAACATGCATATCGATTGTTAAAGTGGCAAGAATGTGTGTGTGCGCGTGCGCTTGCAGTCGCGAGTGTGCGTGCGTGTGTGTATGTGTGTGTGTGTGTGTATGAGTTGTGTTTGGATGCGTGTGCAAGTATGTAATTATGCGCGTGCATGAGTGTGGCTTTTCCTTGGACCGACTCCTTTGGCACACCGTAGCCGCAGAAGATCAATTGCACTATGTACCCACACCGGGGATCAAAGCATTCAGCCATGATTGTGTGTGTGTGTGTGTGAAAGAGAGTGAGCATGTGTATCACATGTATGCAAAATGGGCATGTGCACCACCAACTCATGTATAGTGAGCCTCCATTATTTTTCACATGATGTTCGCCCCCACCTAAGCAATTGCCACAAGCTGACGGACATCGCCATACATGTGTAGCAGAAAAGTAACTCTGCTACGAGGGTCATATATTGCTTGCTCAGACTTCAGCTAACACTCCAAGAGGTTGTTGACATCAACATTATCCACATCAACATGTATAACGCTCCATATATTCTTCACGATTTGTTGCAGACATGTCTCATCAATTAGGCAATCTTAGTATTGATTATGCAGTTAGCGCTAATTGCGCGCAGCGCGCCGCGATGTTGATGTATTGATCGGTGCGTGAGCATTTACATTCTGCACATTCAACAGATTGTTTTCGATGCCATGCATGTGCAAATGCTAAATAGTATGTAAGATATGTATGCAGAGTGTTTGCTTATTCGACTACACGTGTATCTACACTACAATTGCCGAGCGTAAGCAACGTGCGAAAGCTAAGAAAACGTCCGTACTAGAAAATAAGTAATCATAGTAACTATTTGTGTCCCTGATAATCATATTGGATAGCCAAACCTTGCTCCGCCATTCAATATTTGCAACTAGCTTACATTACATGTACGCCGCCACCATATATCATATCTAGCTATATAACACATTTAATATCTCACATCCCAAATCATATCGCCGTACATACATAACAACCGCCCAACTGATAACTAATGAATACCTGAACGAAAGGGATATATCATCATCCATACACCGCCACCAAGCGCAACCAACACGCGAACGCTAGGGAAAAGTTTGCACTAGAAAGTAACGTCTCATTATAGTAACTAGCTATGTCGCCTTGGTAATCATATTGGACATCCAAACCTTGCTCCGCCATCCTCTATTTGTAACTAGCGTATACTACATGTACGCCGTCGACATAATATATCATATCTAACCATATAACACATATAATGTCTCACATTGCAAATCATACCGCCGTGCATAACAACCGCCCAACCAATAACTAATGAACAATATATTGAACCGATTGAATTGTCGGATGGCCTAGTGGAGATCTCATCTTTGAGATCGACCGGGCCTAGTACCTTAATCAGCAGCAGCAGCAGTAACAACAACAAAGCTCGAATCCCAACGGGCGACGCAGTCGAATTTTCGATCTCACGATCGCCAGACGCCAACGATGACAGTGCCACTGCAGTCGCGTACATTTATCGCTACGCCACCCACGCGTTATGGCATGGCATGCTGGGAAGCAAAAAGCAAAGCACTGTCGCGCACATGATCCTGCGGTCAGATGATGTAATGGCGATATCCATGTTAACATCGCATGGTAATTAATCGCGCTGTCCAAAAAGATCGACGCCTAGTGGAGATCGCATATTTGTGATCGACAGCGCCTAGTACTTTACAATGCTGCTGTCTTCAAGAAATCGCCGTAGGCCCCGTTTCCCGGATTTCATAGGTCCCATATGGGTCCGGGCGGTCCACACCCAAATAGTCATAGGTCCACCATAGGTCCGCGCGGTCCGTGTAATTTGCACGATTTCTTGACATATGTGGGTTATCTAGGTTGACAAATACACACAATTAGATTTTACCTAATCAAGCGCTCCATCCAGTATATAGTGTACTCATCAGTAAACTATAGTGCCCACGCGAATTTAAGCAACAACCGTTTTGCAGATACTGTGCTATTATACGCATTATTAGTAACGATGCGGCTTCGATTCTAGCAAGTGTACGGGACCGGCGCTGGTTGCTTATTTTGAAGTTGCTTAACGAAATCGTGTGGGCGCTATCATAAGTACTGTACCGAACTAATACAATTATCACCGGACTAACACCCGAAGTTGTGCATCCACCAATAATCACTGAACCAATCGAAGTATTGATTTAAAGAAATATCAGAGTTCTCATCTCGTATGATCAAAGGCATATGCACATATGCATGCCTTGATATTATGCAGCGTTACAATACTATACATATATCGAGACAAAGTTTGATAAATCTAAAAGCTGAAAAAAAATACCAAAATACCAAAATGTTTCAAAATCTTTATCCAAACTATTCAAACCTCACGATGCACATATGCCTCACTTATTTACCCTTCTCAGGCTTCTCTTTCCGGACAAAGACCCAGGCCCTATCCACGCCGTGATTTGCCAAATCTAAAGAGTGCTTATAAATCAGCATGTCGTGAGGATAGTAAAATGCATGCCATCCTTTCAACTTACCAGCTCGCACTGTATATTTGAAGACTCCTGTGTACCAACCGTGATCAAATCTAAACGCAATCCACTTGTCCTTTAAAGACTTGGCTGTAACCTCTGTGGGAACTGCATGTATCACTGTGAATCCATTTGCACCTGGAAAATCTATAGTGCATTCCTCATCTTGAGAGTCAGGCTCGGTATCGCCAGTATCGACTGCATCGGATTCTTCTGTTTCATCATCGGTGTCTGAGGGACAATTATCAAGCTGATCATCAAAATCATCATCAAATATTCCCTCCGGAATTGCATTGAGAGGCTGTTCATCAGTCGATGCCTTCTTTCCCTACGGTCCTGGAAAACGTTAGTATGCTGCTAACGACATGCTAAACGCGTGCCATGGACATGCTATGACATGCTAACGCCAGATAGGTGTTAGCATGCGTGCTAACGGCATGCTAAAGCCCCATAGGTCTGTTAGCATGTCCATGCTAAAGGCATGCTAACGCCACTGCGCCTTAAGCATGTGTTCGCGCCAACTGGAGGGATGGTGAGTGGTGAGGCATGTGGGGGTGCGTAGATCACCAGGAACATGTTATATGGTGATTAGAAGGGCAGGGGAAGGATATGCCACGGAGTATGATGCGATTCGGGTCAGTTGATAAGCGAGCGGAATTCCTCGGAAAGGTAGGAACGTTAGTATGTCGCTAGCATGTCCTTAGGACGCCGATAGCACGTCACCGTTAGCATGTCATTATCACACATCAGACATGCTAAAGGCATGCTAACGCCACTCGCCTTAAGCATCAGGGAACATATCAACCCCCTATGGCCGGTCTGTGGCCGTACGATGAGGGGTGTGGCCGAGGTTTGGCCGAGTGTGCTTTTGCTTGTTGGCCGAAACGAATTATGTAAAATTTTGAAAATTCCCCCGAAATTTTGCGATTTTAATGATATTGCGATACATAAAATTAAAATTTTACGCCTGCGGCGGGCAATTTTAAATTTTGGCCGGGATGGCCGAAATTTGGCCGATGGAAAGTTTGAGTGTTGGCCGTACGACATAAAAGTTTGATATGTTCCCTGTTAAGCATGCGTTCGCGCCAACTGGAGCGAGGGGTAGTGAGTGGTGAGGCATGTGGGGGTGCGTAGATCGTCAGGAACATGTCATATGGTGATTAGAAGGGCAGGGGAAGGATATGCCACGGAGTATGATGCGATTCGGGTCAGGTGGTAAGCGAGCGGAATTCCTCGGAAAGGTAGGAACGTTAGTATGTCGCTAGCATGTCCTTAGGACGCCGATAGAACGTCAGCGTTAGCATGTCATTATCACACATCAGACATGCTAAAGGCATGCTAACGCCACTGCGCCTTAAGCATGTGTTCGCGCCAACTTGAGGGGTAGTGAGTGGTGAGGCATGTGGGGGTGCGTAGATCACCAGGAACATGTTATATGGTGATTAGAAGGGCAGGGGAAGGATATGCCACGGAGTATCATGCGATTCGGGTCAGGTGGTAAGCGAGCGGAATTCCTCGGAAAGGTAGGGACGTTAGTATGTCGCTAGCATGTTCTTAGGACGCCGATAGCACGTCAGTGTTAGCATGTCATTATCACACATTTAACATTCTAATAATGTCATCCTATGCACTCAAAGAAGTCGGCCGTTGGGTCGAGAATAACGGCGGTCTCCATGCACGGATGTGGCACAATAACAACTTGTTGTTCTACTCGATTGGGTAATATGAATGGCTCCTTGTGCTCAAAGGCTGCTGGGTCAACGTGCGGGTTGAAGGTGTAGACCGTCCTAGTCAAATCATCCGGGCCGAGAATGGAGTTTCGTAGACGGTAGGCCTTGATCTGTTTCTCGGTCGGCTTTGCAAGCCAATCGCACTTGAGTAAGGTGTACAACTCTCCAGCAATCTCCACTCGCAGTATTTTGGTAATGCGGCCGTGCCGGCATTTCGCCAAGCCCACGATTGTGAAAACCACCATT
>LGRX02032599.1:0-22166 GCA_001247695.2 Cymbomonas tetramitiformis | reverse complement strand
AATACGCAATTCGTACGCATGCATAATTCTAACAATCTGGTCCCAAGTCTCCTGACGCACTGTAGCCATCGACCAATTCGTTGCGTATTCGTTGGCGTAGGAGATGTGATTCATTTGCAACACCTCCGCCTTAATCTGCAACTGCTGAGCCGATGTCAAAAAGTACCAGACCGGGAACCATTTGCCATTGTCAACGTCTCCCCCGAAAAGCTCCCAATCGTTCACATTGGCCCAGTCCCCCTTCGACAGCTTCTCGTAGACATGCTTCCTATTCTTCTTTGCAGGAAGCTTGAAAGTCTTGGGATCGTGCTTTTCCAACTGCTTCACCAGGCCGTCCTCCGTCCAGTCTTGGGCCTGAACGTCCCATTCCGTGATGCCACAATGCCAATAGAGTTTGTGGAGAGGGCCCTTCGATGCCTGCATGGTTTGCCGAGAAATTACGGTTACTAGTAACATTCTTTTACTTTAAGTAAGTAAGAGCTTTAAGTGACAAAGATGGATAAGTTACATTGTTTTCTCAGAAATTACCTGCATGCCCGTTCGCATGGATTTTATGATTTGCTGGTGCGACTTGCCCTTCACGTTCTGGTCGACGGTGTTCTGCTCGTCAGCCAAAAATCGGACCATGTCAGACTGTAGATTAAAATACAATTTGCACTCGATCTGCTGAAAAGCTTCGTTATCTGGTTGTTCTTGGTGAAGCTCCCGCCGAGCGGTGAGGCTATGTTGGTGCCCGAAGCACACGAAACGATATACGCCTTCCCACACCTTACTGGGGTCAAAGTCCTCCGCGGTTGTGAGGTGCTCCCCAGAGTCCGCCCATATAACGTACACTAGGGACGTGTTCTGAAAACCGTGTGGGCTCCAAGCCATGCTCTCTTTCAAGTTCATGACTTGCGCACGGTCCTCATCCCTGATGCGCTCGTAGTCCTCAGCCTGTATAATGTACTGGATAGGTATGTTGAAGGTACAGCCCTTGACGTCTTTGGCGTCAACGACTCTGGGGTACCGGTGGTTATACTCAATCTGATACCGAATCGTATTAGAATGAGCTACTGAACGCCGCTGTTTCGGCAAAGAGAGCAAGGACTGCCAGTTCTGCGCTGCTTGCTCGGCATTCTGTTCTTTGGCCGCCTTCGCTGGCTCTCCAGGCCCGTAAGCTAACAATGAGCCGCCCGGACCACGACTAGCAGCCAGATCGCTTTCTGCTGCAGGTGTCAACGGTACCTATATTGTAATATAAAAGTACAAAGTTAGTCACTAACAGATAACACCTCATTAGGCTAATGAGCAATTCGAAACAACACTCATATTCATTATAAAACTGTTAAGGGGAAATCACAAAGGTTAGAAACTTTGCACAACTGCTCATTAAGCTAATGAGACATATTTTACATTACAAGCTAATGGTACATATTTTATTTAACATCTGTCTTGATCAATTACGGTTGTCAATGTAATTGTATGCCTACTTCTTTAGTTTTGATTTACTACATTCCTGTCGATGGCTCGACTTCCAGTGCTGCTTCGCACAATCATGGGAACAGTATACTGCTTGGTGACAGCCGCCACACCGCTTTTCTCCTTGTTTACCACAATTTATACAGAGACACTGGTGTGCTGACACCGAGGACTTCCCGAAACGATCTTTGTTTGCCTTCCGAACAGCAGATTGTGTGAAGCATGCGGTCCAGCCATTGGGAAGCTTTACTGGTGAATTAAAGTCGGTTGTGCCAGAATCCTGCAGTAAAGGAAAAAAAAGAAAAACTGCTCATTAAGCTAATGAGACCTTTTGGTCAGTCATCGAATTTCTCGGGTAAAACAGTCAAACATGTCATATGATGACAGTAGGTATCATACTAACTGTAAAAAAAATCGTAAAGGCCAGAAAGGTTGCAAAACTGCTCATTAGGCTAATGAGGCTTTTTGTTCAAGTTTGGGTCAGTCATCGAATTTCTCAGGTAAAACAGTCACACATGTCATATGATGACAGTAGGTATCATACTAACTGTAAAAAAAATCGTAAAGGCCAGAAAGGTTGCAAAACTGCTCATTAGGCTAATGAGGCTTTTTGTTCAAGTTTGGGTCAGTCATCGAATTTCTCGGGTAAAACAGTCACACATGTCATATAATGACAGTAGGTATCATACTAACTGTAAAAAAAATCGTAAAGGCCAGAAAGGTTGCAAAACTGCTCATTAGGCTAATGAGGCTTTTTGTTCAAGTTTGGGTCAGTCATCGAATTTCTCAGGTAAAACAGTCACACATGTCATATGATGACAGTAGGTATCATACTAACTGTAAAAAAAATCGTAAAGGCCAGAAAGGTTGCAAAACTGCTCATTAGGCTAATGAGGCTTTTTGTTCAAGTTTGGGTCAGTCATCGAATTTCTCGGGTAAAACAGTCACACATGTCATATGATGACAGTAGGTATCATACTAACTGTAAAAAAAATCGTAAAGGCCAGAAAGTTTGCAAAACTGCTCATTAGGCTAATGAGGCTTTTTGTTCAAGTTTGGGTCAGTCATCGAATTTCTCGGGTAAAACAGTCACACATGTCATATGATGACAGTAGGTATCATACTAACTGTAAAAAAAATCGTAAAGGCCAGAAAGTTTGCAAAACTGCTCATTAGGCTAATGAGGCTTTTTGTTCAAGTTTGGGTCAGTCATCGAATTTCTCGGGTAAAACAGTCACACATGTCATATAATGACAGTAGTTATCATACAAACTGTAAAAAAACCTAAAGACCAGAAAGTTTGCAAAACTGCTCATTAGGCTAATGAGGCTTTTTGTTCAAGTTTTTTAAGACACACTAATAATTATAGAAATGACAAATAAATGAACAAAATATCACAGGATTTTTAAAAATCTTTGAACTTACCGCGGTTGGAAGTACTCCGGTGCCACCCATCTCCGTATCGATTGATTCGTCCAAGAGACTGTACTCTTCACCAGATATCTCAGCAGACTTCCAGAAGTCTGCGTTCTCGGAATTTCGCCACATTTCATTCAGAAAAGAACTGTAAGCAGCAGCAGGAACTTTGGACGCTGAGCGTGTAAACAGCTCATCCAGCCTGTTCTTGCGCACTGTGTAAGTAGGCGCCACGCTGCTAATCAGCATATTTTCAGCGTCAAGACGGACAGCGCTATACTCATGAGGGCGTTCAGACGCCGCCAGCACGTACAGCGGGGTATTGCCGTTGGCGGTTGACGCAGCGCCAGCGAAAGAGATACGAAGGTTCTCATTTGCGTTTGCTGGCAAAATAGACAAACTTTTGTGAACTGTTTCCCCATCGGCTGTTGCGAGAAAAACTTTTACTCGCAGCACATGGCCGTCTAAAGAAGGTACGCGCTCAACTGACCACTGCTTGTTGGGTATCTGTGTTATGCTTCCTGCGCTCATTAATGCGCGAAATTGATCCAAAGTTGCCATTATTTTAATTCACGAAAAAGTAAAACAAAAAGGGCGATGAGCTGTAAGCGGTGTTATGCAAAGTAGGTTTTGAATTGTGAGGAAGACTGGTCGAGTTTATTGAGTTTCAATAAGTTTTGTTCTCTCGTCATCAAAATCTGAGAATTGCAAATCGAAGTATTTTATTGGACGGGCCGAACGCGACAAAGAACTCGAATCTGCATTCAAGTTCTCGATTTCGATTGATGACATCTGCACTCGATCCGGGAACTTGAGTACAGAGTGATGTTATTGGACAAAGTTTGGTCGATCGATCCGATGAATTTAATATGACCGACCGTAATATTCAAATTCAAAGTCATCGGCTGTCGCCCCTGACGAAACTCGGAATGAACTGTCGTCGTTTTCATTTCACGGAAATTGGCTTCATAAGATTTTTGAACTATTTTTCTGATGGGGCCGTTCTGGCGAATAGCTGACGAAGCTATCGACGAAGTTATTGACCTTTCACAGCCTGCAATATACTACACCCAGAAGGAAGACGATATCATAGAAATAGAAACAGACGTATTTCGCTCATCGCCAGTTAACGCTCCTCGCTCATCGCTATACAAAACAGTTTGCGACGATGAGATATTATGCTTTCCGTGCGTTGAAACGCCAATGCACTCGAAAAGCGCAGAAACTCCAATGACTGCAAACTTGCAAAAGACTAGCGACTCTCGCGCGACTCAGCGCTCATCGGACTCTAATGACACAATAAACACGCAAGAGTCTAGTTCGCGAAAGATAACAAGTGTTGACTTCAATGAGATAACGCAAAGCCTTGAAGCAAGCTTTAGTTCACATTCCGTGGGTGACGAAAAGAGTGAAAGTGTGCTGAATGGGAAAACAACTAAGGTCGGAAAAGAGCGAGCAGTTTACACATCAGTAAAAAGAAAACCCAAAGTTAAGAGTCAAATATCAATCAAAGAACGAAACCTGTCACAATCAGACATGGAAACTATTGCAACTTATCGGTGCAATTGCAAATCGTTTTGCTCATTAATGTTTCACACATCAGCTTTAGCTGCTCAACGCGAAATGTTTTGGAACTTGTCTCAAAAAGATCGTAAAGAATGGATGATAAGAGATCTTATGAAGAGCGGGACCAGAACTTGTGACTCAAGATTCATATTTATGTTCTTCATATGTGACAGACCGGTAAGTTTGCCAAAACTGCTCATTAGGTTAATGAGCGGTTTTCCTTCTTTTTTATAAAATCCCCTTGAAGAATATTTTTTTGTTCGTATTCCTGAAAGTGTGCCAAAACTGCTCATTAGGTTAATGAGCGGTTTTCCTTCTTTTTTTAAAATCCCCTTGAAGAATATTTTTTTGTTCGTATTCTGAAAGTGTGCCAAAACTGCTCATTAGGTTAATGAGCGGTTTTCTTCTTTTTTATAAAATCCCCTTGAAGAATATCTTTTTGTTCGTATTCCTGAAAGTGTGCCAAAACTGCTCATTAGGTTAATGAGCGGTTTTCCTTCTTTTTGAAAAATCCCCCTTGAAGAATTTTTTTGTTCGTATTTCTGAAAGTGTGCCAAAACTGCTCATTAGGTTAATGAGCGGTTTTCCTTCTTTTGTTTCAAATCCCCTTGAAGAATATTTTTTTGTTCGTATTCCTGAAAGTGTGCGAAAACTGCTCATTAGGTTAATGAGCGGTTTTCCTTCTTTTTTATAAATTCCCCTTGAAGAATTGTTTTTGTTCGTATTCCTGAAAGTGTGCCAAAACTGCTCATTAGGTTAATGAGCGGTTTTTCTCCTTTTGTTTCAAATCCCCTTGAAGAATACTTTTTTTGTTCGTATTCCTGAAAGTGTGCGAAAACTGCTCATTAGGTTAATGAGCGGTTTTCCTTCTTTTTTATAAATAATCACTTTGCTGGTATATTTACAGGTGTGTTCGGCCTTCTACCAGAAGGTTTACAAAGTAAGCCAAGGCTATTTCTGCGACGTACGCGAGCGCGTTCTCTCTGGAAGAACAAATTTCATTCACGGGCTGACTGGCAGCGAGGCAAATCGGCGTTTGTCCAACAAAAAATCAAATGTCGTCGCCTTCGTGAATAAATATGCGGAAGAACAGGGCGAACCTCAGCCTCATAAACCTGAGACGCATCTCCTGTCGGGGAAGACAAGAGAAGAGATTTGGGATGACTATCTCGATTCTTTATCTATTCACGACCGCAAATCCAAGGAAGTCTCCTTGCCGTACTTCTACGAAATCTGGAAAGACGAGTTCAAATCTTGGCTCAAAGTTCCGAAGTGCAAGCGTTTTTCGCAGTGCAGTGTATGTGCTTCGATCAAACTCTTGAAGGAGGGCACACCTAAATCCCAGCACGGTAAGCTAAATTCTGAAAAATACAGTATTTGCATTTGTTTTACGTTGTTTTAGAAGTTTGTATATTAAAACGTTTTTTTTTTTTTCAGGTCAATACGACAAAATGCGAGAGGTGCACCTTAACCAAGCGCGTGCCGAGCGTGAGAAGTTCTACAAACACGGCCGAAAATCTAACATGACTAAGAGCATCAAGGAAAACAAGACGTGGTGGAAATATTCCTCTGTCATCATTGACGGGATGACCCAATGGACGACGCGCCTGCCGCATTTCAGGCGCATGCCATCATATCTGGACCGAAAGGACTTCTTGGACGTGCACAATATGGGTAGCATCATCGAAAACGTTGGCCGGTTTATGGACTTCAACTACGCGAATTACGGTGACGACGCCAACTTCCTGTTGAACGTGCTGCATCGTGACGTCACTCGAATTCAAGAGCACCGTCGTAAAGGGGATGGCGAGGAACCGTACCCGATGCCGGAAGTGTTATACGTCCAGCTAGACAACGTGGGCACCAACAAGAGCATTATGCTTTTGGCGTATATCTCTTGGTTGGTTATGTCTGGCGCGTTCAAGAAGGTGAAGGTGAACTTCCTAATCGTCGGCCACACCCACGAGAACATCGACCAGATGTTCTCGCGTTTCTCTGTGCGCTTAAAACGCAAGCTTGCGATGACCCTTGACGAAATGATGGAAATCGCAAAGGAGTGTTTCTCGGATGGCATCTTCACGACCGCGGTGGCGAAAGTGCACGATTTGAAGACCTGGTTCGGTGGTCGCTACGAGAACGTCTGTGGCATCTCCACGCAGCAGACCTTCAAAGCGTTCAAGAACGAGGCTGGCGAAGTGGTCGTGCAATACAAGATGTATTCCACCGACAAGAAGTGGCTACCAGAGGAGGGCCTCAAGGTGTTGAACTGTATGCCCGAGAACCTGCCTGATTTTGTCAAACCGAAAGCCTTCTCCAAAGAAGGGCTTACGAAGCTCGAGGATCTGGTGGACGGGATGCGGACCATTTTGAGTACGACGTTTACACCTACCCACGAGGCGTGGTGGGCGGAGCTGTTGAGGAAGCAACGAAAGCTGACCGAGGAGGGCATTTTCGAGGAGCCCAATGTCCCGTTCGTTTTGCCGAGCAAATTGCACGCACGTTTGAATGCCCCTTTGGTGCATGCCCTGGAAGCTCCTCTCAGACTCGCCGAAGCGCAGATGCCAGCAGCAGCAGAAATTCCAGCCCGAATTCAAGAACGCGTAGAACGTGCACCGATTGCCGTGTACACGGGCAAACGTAAGGCGGTGAATCGGGCTGCTAGAAAAGCTGAAGCGTACGTGGCCAACCCGGTATGGGAGGTTTCGTTCGATCAGATGACCGTCAACAGCTACGCCGTTTGCTTCGGAGAAATCACGGGTGTGAAGGCCAACGATGTATGCCAATTCCGTGTCAAGCTCAACGGCAAAGAATGGTCGGACCCCCTGATGCTTGTCCGAGTGCATGCACGGATTGTCTACACGAAGGAGTTGAAGTACAAGTACCTGAAAGTGAAGACATACACGGACACTAAGGAGCGAAGACTCGGAAAGGTGTTGGCAGGGAAAGCGGGAGCCTTCTGGGAGAACGCATCCGATACGCCGTCAACTGAGCCCTTCAAAAGTGCAGAGATATTGCTAGCGTGGAACATCGCAGCTAACGAAGCAAAAGGTTGTATCCCAGAAGAACAGTATGGGCAACTTATAGTGGCACTGCTTGCGCAAAGAGCCAAGAAAAGACGAATTGATAACGGGCAAATGGAAGAAACCGAAGGCGATGAAGACAATAGCGAAAACGAGGGAAATGAGGAAGTGCCGACCTGTCCCGACCGGTCCAGAGCTGACCAGAGGTGTAAAGACCTCGACGACGGTAGCGATGTTGAAATGTGAATAGAATCAGTTGACTAAGACGCAAGAAATAGATGTACATAATGTAAATACGATTATTAGAGAAATCTGATATGGCAATTGCTCATTTCTTTTGTATGTCATGCTCGCTACCATTTACAGCACAGAAAATAAATTGCATGCTTCACCGTGTCTCGGAAACATTTTCGTACGTGTCTTGTAATTTTACCGTTGCGGAGGCCTGCGAGCAAAATTATTTTCAACATTAACATTTTCAGCACATATATTTTCTAAATATCGCCAAAAACAGCTAATGTCAATTATCTACCCTAATTTCAATTTCATCGAATAGCGTGTTAAAAGAAGATAGAAAGCACACCTTTATTGTGTGGCATTCCGGGTTTTCACCGAGACCTCAAGCTTGAGCTTTTTCTTCAAGCCCTGAATAAAAGTTCAATGCCTTAACAAGTTGTTGAGGGCCTTAACAAACAGCTCAAGGATCATTCTTTGGTAAAAAGAAACATACCTTTGTAGAAGAGATAGATGATGGAAACTCGAAACGTAATTTTCCTACATGGAGCACGCAAGAACGAAAAGGTTAGAACTCCAAGCCTAAAGAAAAGGAAAGATCGGACGTCCAAACAAAGAGGGTGAAAAGAAGATAGAAAGCACACCTTTATTGTGTGGCATCCCGGGTTTTAACCGAGACCTCCAAACCGCAGTTTGGCGCTCTGTTTGAGCTCATGCCACGTTCGCAATGCAAACTGAAAAAAACTGTCGTCAAAAAGATAGGGTTGCGAAGAGATCACCCATCTCTTCGAAAAGTTAACCAAAGGAAGTGATGAAAATACTTACATGAGGTAGTTTTCCGCGAGGAAAACGCTCGTGAAGTCAAAATAGTCGTGAAAATAGCGGTTTTCCCGCTATCGAAGGGTCTGAAAACCTGCGAATCTTTCAAAAAGGAGAAGGTAAGTAAACGAGTGTCGTTGAACACTCTTCTATTGTGTGGCATCCCGGGTTTTAACCGAGACCTCCAAACATCAGTTTGGCGCTCTGTTTGAGCTAATGCCACGTTCGCAATGCAAACTGAAAAAAACTGTCGTCAAAAAGATAGGGTTGCGAAGAGATCTCCCATCTCCTCGAAAGTTAACCAAATGAAGTGATGAAAATACTTAAATGGGGTAGTTTTCCGCGAGGAAGACGCCGGTAAAGTCCAAACCGCCGTCAGAATAGCAGTTTTACCGCTATCGAAGGGTCTGCCGATCTGTGAATATGTGAACAAGAGAAACTTCGAGTGCAAACGCGTATGATTAAGCGTAGCTAGAAAATTGTCATGTTACCATACAATATAACGGAAATAAAATACAAATCAACTGTTAGAAGATCGTAGTGCACCATCTCGTCGAAACTTCCCAAAGCCAAAGAGCGTTCCAAGCGCTAGCGTAAAACTCTTCTAGAGTGGCCCACAACAAGGCGTGGACATTCTGAAACAAAATATTGTTACCAAATAAAATAAAATACTGCGCTAGAGCTGCTTTAAAATGCCCCAAAGGGGTTCTTTCACCGCTTACCTGAAGCGCGGTCAAGTCCGAAGTGTTTCGAAAATTCAGGGGGCGCTCCACTATAAAGTTGATTTATATATTTTCAAGAGAAAATCTTGTGATGGTTGTATAATTTCTGCACACTGCCTCTGCCCCCTGAACTTTTCATCGTAAGTCTCCCACCAACTGCCGGAACTACTGTGGCTGGGGGCATTGGAATACCTTGTAGGGATCGAATTTTATGGAGTTGTGTTGTGCTGAGCGTGATCCCTTTGACTTTAATTTAAATTTCGTGACCAAGGCTTTGCGTTATATACGGGTCCAGATATCCAGATTCCAATGTAAAATCTGAAAATTCATTTTGCGCTGGGAGATCCGACGGATAATCGGACGCGGATCCGAGATTTTCGGTATCCGACGGGCACGGCATCGGCACGGATACGGATAAATCGTGCAATCCGTTCATGCGGACTCGCTGTATGACGTACCCGCTCGGACGCGAGTCATCGCGGATGCAATGAGCTGGCATAACTCGTCCCTCCGGATCATGTCGAACTCAAGGAGCGCAAAAACTCGTCAGATTCGGGTCGACGTCGAATCCTGTCCCCGTACCCAACCCGTGGGCTCGGATCCGGAACTAACCGGTGACCCGTCCCTCGGACTCCGGGTCTGACCCGCATCCGTTGTCGACAATGGCTCACAGATTATTTCCCCTAACTGTTCGCTCAGATGAATGTCACATTCCCTTACTATTTCTCCCAATAGTCCCCTGATATCAATTTCAGGCATTCAGACACCCCTTATCGTGAGGGGGTCTCAGCTACGTCGTGCCCCCTGCTGGCACAACTCTCCCCCCCCCTCAGGAGTGGACTTTCCCCTGAAACCACGACTAATGCACGAATCTATATATAATGGCGTACAGGGGTCTCGATAGCTGCATTCGAGGTCCATCTGCTCATCAGCGTGACAGAAGGGTTTCATCAAGGATCACGCTGCCAGGTGAAAGTGAGGGCTGTGATGGAGGTCTGAAGTGCTAGGTCAAGATGCTGAAACCAGAAGTATCCAGATAGCTCTCAGTGAGTCTCATAGCGCTAAATATCGATGAAAGCTGTCGAATACTATCCATATCTGAAAGGTAAAGCAAGTATACAGGCCAAAAATCGATATTTGGTTATTTGCTAGTTTGCTGAAAGTCCAAAAAGTCTAATTTGCTGTCTTGAAGTCAAATTAAGCAGCCAAAATAGCTTTGAGGGTTCTCTCCGGCTCAAGAACTGAAACCAACCGGTCAAAATATCCATACTAAGTATACTAAAGTAAAAATATCATCCATGAGTCCAAATATCGAAGTTGAGAAGTAAGATCAAGACTTTGAACTCAGGGTTTTGGCTCAAAAAGTCAAGATTAAGCACATACTTTCAAGGAAAAGGCTGCTAGTGACCATACTGAGCGCTGGTACCAGTTGGAAAGGTTGTAATTATCCCATAAAAATTGCGCAAAGTTTGGTATAAGCCATTCTCTCTCCCCCCCAATATGTGCTGTAGAGCCAGAACGTAATGTAACGCCAAAAACGAGCGAAACCGGTACAACTAACGACAAAAACGGCCCCGCCTCTATCTAGGACACTAACCCGTCAAGCCGCCAGAACAACCGGAACGCACAGAGAGCATTTAGCAATCTTGAGGTGTCTCTTTGTGTATACTTGTCAACATCGTCAGGTTTCATGATTGGTCTACTCTTGACTATGATAATAGATTTGAAAGGTGCATTGCTGTTGCCAAAGGCACTACGATTTGATGGTTGTGTATCAGCAATTTCACTACTAAACAATGATGAAGTGCTCGACGGACGACAGTAAGCATTGGATTGATAGCTTTGATTACAAGGAATATTCATTACTATTAAGGAGTTTTTTTTATTTGGGTGTTAAATCGTCTCCCATTATGTAACTTATTCCTTTTTGTAAAGGACTCATTGGAGCCGGTGGTGGCACTTGACTTCGAGTTGTCATCCTTGAGGATGCTTGTGCACCAAATATTCTCGGCGACGCCATTTCGGGTAAACTCAATGATTCTTGAACTGCGAGTTTCATATTTCTATCCTTTCCAGTAATCCTTGAGGGTCCAGCTTCAGGAGTGTTTGGTAATAGTGCTTTGGATGCTTCTGCGACCATGGCGTCTCGATCTTGAGCGGCTTCCTCAATACGCTGCAACGCTTGATTATCGATATTCTCTTGTATAGGATTAATCATCGGGTTCATTGTCATCATAGAATTGGGTATGGTTGTATCAATACCACTGCTATAGTCCTGAATGTCTCTCACTAATGGCTCCGTTCTTATGATTGAATCTCTCAAACTATTGTAGAATACCGCACTGTTTTGTGACGGCATCGCTATCACGTAGTTGTTTTTAGCGAGTTTACCATATCCTCGGAACAGAGTGTCGGCACTTGAGCCATTGGCAACTCCCATCATTTTCATACAATTACGTCGTCCGACCTCATCGGTCAATATTGTTCTCATTAAAGTAATATAGAAAAAAAAAACGTTATTTACTATTGCTCGGTCCGGGATTGTGATTGCCTGGTGCATGATTATTTGGAGCCACGACTGCTATACGACCAAAACGGCGTAATTGATTTCTTGATTTGCAATATCTTCGGGCACCGAGAGTTCGTCCTTTCGGGGTTTGTCTTTAAACCCGCAGTATGGTTTCATATACATTACGATTTTCTTTTTTTCAACAACTTAATTTCAGGGTCAGGTATATCAACGAACTCATCCTCTTCCGATTTGTCATAGAATATCAACTGATACTTACGTTTACTTTTCCTTGATCGATTGAGCTTAAGATATCCTTTCAAAGTCTTTTGATAGTTTGGCGATTTTTTATCGCTTGGCTTTGACGTGATCCATGAAAGTCGTTGTTTTTCCCGTTCCACATCCCGATTTAATGATGTATGATGTATCACGTGCTAAAATGTCCGATCCTTGCTTCTCTTGTAATTTGGGACGCCTTATCGCCTTATGAGGTTTGATCTTGTTCCTTGGGAGGCTTTTCATTTTATGATGATTGACGGCTATCCTCTTTTTAGCTTTGGAAAGTAGCCATGTGATTGAATCGAACTCATTGGGTTTGCATGTATTCCATATCTTGATGTTGTTATCATGGTCATACTTCGGTTTGGTCTTTGAAAATTCTTCCCATTTTGTAAGTTGATTCAATCCCTTCATGGCATTGGTAAAGAGCCGAAAGTCTTGGTATGTATCAATGAGATCATGAGGTAGCATGCTCAATATGTTATCAATGTCTTTATCGCTTAAGTCATAATACACCTCTCCTTCTTGAGTGTATTCCTCTTGAGGCTTGATCTCAAACTTTCCGGTTTTTTCATTTTTTTTAGAAGTGGATGTGTAAATGTGTTCCAACAAGAATTGCTTTATTGCTTCCGGCATTTCCTTGATGGATGTATCATGAGAAACGGTGTAATCCTTGTGAATGATTCCCTTAACTAAATCATATATGTGTGAATGTGGTGCTACAATATATCTTTTATTTGAGATGATGTCAATTTCATGGGCACTCCTTGAACGGGGAAAATCCTTGTCATATTTGAAATACAAGTGAAATCCTCCTCTACATGATCGAGCGGTATAGGTATTGAACACCCTTGGATCTTTTCCAAAAGCAAGAGTCCATGGATGGTTGTCCATGTCCCACTTGTTGGTATCCAAGTCTACCACAATCATGTCGTTGATTTTACCACCAAGGATACCCACATTGTATTTTTTGTTTGGTTCTATACCTTTGAATTGCTTGCTTTTGTCTTCATAGAAACCTATGCTATCGCTCGTTGGTGCTTTAGAATTGGGATTCAACTTGAGCTTGATCATATCTTGAAGGGGACGAGTATCATCATACATAGTGACAACACTTTGGTAGGACATCTTTCTTATATACATGTACATCTCTTTTCTTTAAGTAGTTTATAGACATGGACGAAACGGAAAAAATCTATATTTGCAAGATTTTTTCTGCCTCTTTTTTCAGCCTATACATTTCTCGTCGTTTGGCATTGATCTCATCCTTATGTAGGGCGTAAAATCTCCTTGAAGACTTTTTTACAAGCTCTCTCACTTGATCTATATGGGTGTCTCTATATCGCCTTTGAGCGACTTTCAAGGCTTCGCTACGAGCCATTATTGGTATATACATGCAATATAACCTTTAAGTTTTTTATTTGTCATAAAGTGAAACTTAAATTTACTATATACACCAATCTCTAATTGTGACAAGGTCTTTTGAGTTGAAATCGCAAAAAAATTGAGCCGGAACGGGAACAATCGGAGATTGTTCCTTTTTTAAAACCCTAAATGGCCCATATGGGTTTGTCACAAAGTGGAACTTAATATTACTATATACATCAATCTCTAATTGTGACAAATGACGCCAAAGATAGTCAAAAGTTGCTCAAACATGATCGAAAAACTCGAAAAATGACCCTAAAATGTCAAAATCGCAAAAAAATGAGCCGGAGATTTTAAACCCTAAATGGCCCATATGGGTTTGTCATAAAGTGGAACTTAATATTACTTTATACATCAATCTCACTTTATGACACCCGCGAAAAATACTGCCAAAAAATGGGCGAAAGCAGAGCCTTAAAACGTCAAAAACTGCAGTCTGCAAATAGCAAAATTTCTCTACCTTTGTTTCAGAGTGAAAAAATCCCAAAACACAAAATTGCGAAAAAAAACACTCCCGATTTTTTTAAAATCCTTGTCATTATTGTCATCTCCGACGTCTAAATTATCTCATCCACGTCGTCATCTACGATCTGACCCACGTCATCACCTTCGTGATGACCCAGGTCATCACCTACTGGTCACGTTGCCGACCATCTCTTTCAATGCCGGTCATCTACCGGTCATAAGATTGATCTACACATCATCAGAACGTGCGGCACTGATCGCGATCACCAGAACGTGACCAGTAGGTGACCGGCACTTTTCGCGATCATCCAGAACGTGACCAGTAGGTGACCGGCACTGATCGCGATCATCCAGAACGTGACCAGTAGGTGACCGGCACTGACAGAGGTGGTCGGTGACGTGACCAGTAGGTGATGACGTGGGTGATCACGAAGGTGATGACGAAGGTGATGATTATCATCAGGTTGACTTGTAACGAAAAGTATCTCCAGTCCGACACTCACTGTTTGAGCACAGCTTTTCGCACTCATTTTGCAAGGTATAGCCATCTTTTTACGATCTTTAAAATGTCTTCCGTTGCATCAAACGCTTACGAAATTGTCAGTGATTTGCCCGACAGCCGTGGGCAAGTGTGGAGACCGCTAGAACAATTCATATGCCCGTATATTGCTCGTGCCAGTCCGGTTGGAAAAGCGACATGCGGTACCTGGAAGTTTGTTAAAAACACGTGGATTCGTTGCACGAGAAAAGTTTGCAGCGGGTCTTTTCACTGCATGGAAGAGCACCACGAGTCTACGTGCCGTGTTGTCGCATCTATTGAGGGTGGTGGAGAGGCGTACGTCGACCAGTGCCGGCGGTTGAAAGCTTCGAATGACCCCGAAGTGTTAGAAAGTATCTGCGACACCATGGTTTTCCATGTCACAAAGCCGTGCTTTATCGCAGCACTTGCTTCGGATCGTGAGAAGGCCTTTGAAGCGACTGACTTGAACTCTTTGAAAAGGTTAGGAGCTGAGTGTAACTCATTCGTTCAGAGCTACCAGCAGTCTCGCAGTGACTATTTTCAAGAGCAGGCGGCCCCAGTCGACAGCTTAACTACACAATTCGCTAGAGCCAAACTTAGCCTAGTCGCTGGGGTTCAAAAGAAAGTCTTCAGGTCACGTGATGCGTCACGACAAGGGACACCACAGCCCTCCAAAGCCCCTTCAGTTAATGATAGCACAGGCTGCCCGAATTGTTAGCTTAGAGCGTTTGATTGAATTGGAGGCTGAGCTGGCACTGAAAGCGAGTCGCATTGCTGACCTTGAGGTTGAACTGAAAGCTCAAGTTGTTGAGCTTGACCAATGTATCGCTGATTCCGAGAGTACAGATATTCAGGTGCACCAGCATAAAGTTAGACTTGACGAGTATGAAGTTCAGGTAGCAAAACAGCAACTTCAGATTGCAGAGCTCAAAGCAGCTCAGCTTGCTCCAGCAGCAGCAGTCGCTGCGAGCACCAGTCGCAAAGGCAGCAAGAAACAGCTCGAGACTGACCTCGATGCGGCCAACCAGTCGTTGGCTCTGCTTCAGAAAGCAAACGAACGTGACAGCAATCTCGAAATATGTGATATTGAAGACCTTGAAGCCATACTTGACGGTCCGTTGAACAACGCAGGATATGACTGGTCGTTAGGTGAAACGAATTCTGAAACGTTGGCAAAGGTCTTTATCTTTGCGGTTGACACTGACATTGAACCTGACGCTGACGATCCGACTGACAATATCAAGTTAGGCACGACCGATTCGCCCCGCTCGGGCACGCCGTCTGAGTACGAATGCAACGACCCAAAAGACGAGCTCAGCTTCCAGTGGTGAGTACTAACGTGTTTGGTTTGTGATGCGTACAGGCCTGTTCTTTTTCAACCCTTTCTACTTACAAGTATGTTCCCGCATGTCGCCTGTTTCTTGTTTGGTTTTATTTGCGTTTGTTTAATTACTTCACTAACACTTCGTTGCTGTGTCTTGTGTCCGTGCAGTGGCAACTGAGATTCGTCGCACCCGTTCCTTCAAGGAGTCCGAGCCCGTTGAAACGGATCGTGCTGACCCTCCTCCTCCTCGGTCCCGCAGCCGTGGGAGGCAAGACTCCACTGTTTATTTCGTGCGTGGTGGCCCAGGCCATGGTGAATACACTATTTTTGCGGCGGCTATTGACGCTGGGTGGTATGGCCGGGCTCCGCTGAACGCCATCAAGCTCTCAGGGGCAGATATCCCGTTTGGCCGAGAGTGGCTTGGGAGGCCTCCCAAGAAGAGTGGTCGGTGGGCTTCCTTCAAGAAGGGCGTGAAACGCAGCAATCCGTTTGTCAAGTGGCTGCTTGTGTCCATTCTTGTGACTACTTTCTTGTCAGGAGTTTATGTTCTTATCGTGTCCGTGGACGAATGGTTAGACTGCAAGACCCTGTGGAACGGGTCCAATATGGTATGCTCTCAAATAAAAAAGATAGAGAGTTTAGTTTCTGAAAACATGATATTTGTAGCTGGAGTTCTCGGTCTTGAGTTAGCAGGCATCATTATGTGGTTCCTCACTACCTTAGTGAACCTACTCTTTGGCGAGGACTAAGTGTCCATCAGTGTTCAGCTGTCAATCCGTGACTATACCCCTTAGTTGGGAAGAGCCCAAGAGGCTAATTACTTTTATATTATCTTTTTCACATTTCAATATGATTTTTAGCTGTTCAGTGAACCTGTTTGAGCACCCTGCTGTGATATCATACCTGCAGTGATAACTTATGATCTAATTCACTTCACATAAAACTGCGATTGTTGTGATATCATACCTGCAGTGATAACTTATGATCTAATTCACTTCCCATAAAACTGCGATTATTGTTATTGCATACTTGATGTGATAACAATCACTTTACATATCATAAAAATAACAACTGATTAGCTTCGGCGTAATATACATGATCTAATTCAACACCAATGAATTTGCGATTATTGTTATTGCATGCCTTACCGACCGTACCGATACCCATGAATGGGTCTAACACATTATCATTTTCGTTGGAATAAGTTTTAACAATCCATTCCAATGTATCATAAGGCTTCGCCGTCGGGTGTTTGCTTTTATAATTACCATTAGCAATACTTATCACAGATCTGGGAAACCGTTTCCCATCAAATAGTGTATTAATTCTCGGACTGTTTCCGGTATATAATTCAGTGCGTCTACCCGGCACACGTGTGTACGGTTTACCGTCAGTCATTTGTGGATTATAAGTAGGTAACTTATCATAGAATACATACAGCATCTCGTGACTGCGTAGTGGCATCTGATTGCAATGATAAAACCCAGAACTGACCGTTTTCTGCCACACGATATCATATCTAAACATGTTCTCATTGCTGGATATTAACTTATGTCCGAACCGAGTCGTGCAGAAGAATACATATGCCGTTCGGGGTTTACCGATACGTTTCAATTGTTTCCACAATTTATCTAAATCAATAATCTGCTTATCAAATTTACAAGCAGTTTGATTATCAGGCAAATCTAAAATAATTAAATCAATTGAGTTACTATCAATGTTCGGTAAAATGTCAAAACAATCTGCGTGGAATGTCTGGGTCGCCATTAAGATATCGGAAGAGAAAAAGGAATCAAGTTTTGTCATAAAGAGAAACTTAAAATTACTATATACACCATTCTCAGTTTATGACAAGGATCGCGATCGCATAAAAAGCATGAAACGCCAAAAGCAACAAAAGGAACAAATGAAACAAATGAAATTTGTTTCCGTTCGGAGACCGGAAAGATTGTTGCCGATATTTTAGGTAACCATTGCCTCACTTTTTCAATAAATCACACAGCAGCCGGTGCGTGTCACAAAGTGAAACTTAGATTTACTATATAGATCAATTTCTAATAATGACAAGCATGGTAACCCGTAATCTCATCAGCTCCGATCACAGCGATCACAGATCTGGGTCAGATCGCACTGTGAGGAAAAATCCCCGATCAATCTACACAAATTAACAGTTGTCACAAACAGAAACTTATATTTACTATAATACTACTTCTCTAATTATGACAAACTATATTTCCAGATCACACTGTGAGGAATTTCCAAATCGCAGATTTCCAGATATCTACCTGTGTCACAAACAAAAACTTATATTTACTATAATGATGATTCTCAGTTAATGACAAGCCGGGTCTCAAGATCGCAGATTTTTCAGAAATGTACATAAGTTCACAAACCATGGTAAAATCGCAGAAATCTACATAAGTTCACATAAGTTCACAGTTGTCACAAACAGAAACTTATATTTACTATAATGATGATTCTCAGATAATGACACGACACACAATCATTCAATTGATAACTGATTTGCGAGCTGGGAAGCGAGCAATGCAAGGCGGGCATGGGATGCAGGTACGGCGGTAATAACAAGGATCACGGTGTCGGCTTATGCAGATCTGCCATAGATAACCGTAGGTGCTCACTACATGGGAAGCGTTCCGAAATACTGGTAAATCCTGGCAAAATACAGAAGGTACTTAAGGAATACAGTTGTATTTAATAAGGATACACCCCCTCTACACGCTTCCCATGTAGTGAAGTCGAGGTCATCTCCTTTCGCCCCTCTATAGAGCTTCGGGTTGACGAGGGCGATGGTCTCCCCCAAACCCATGGCTTGCTCCGCCACGGAGAGGGTCTCCACTGCTGAAAGCCAGCAGTCAACCGTCTGGGCCCAGTGGGGATGAGCTGCGGGTGGTGAGCTGGAGAAGCATTCAGGCTCCAGTGTCGCCAGTGGGTCTTTCGGCAGGTCCGAGGTGGGGTCAATCACTCCTGCTTCCTTCAACCCTTCACGAACGTCCTTGTCTTTGAAGTCAGGTCTTCTGGACAAGGCGTCTGGTACCAGCAGTAGTGCCCCCTTGATGTACTCCATGCGCGGGACTCCCACCTCCACCAGATCCATGTACCAGCGTGCCTGCCTGCGGCTGAGCTCTCTACCAGGTTCCATCAGCCACTCAAGGGGGCGGTGATCGCCTTGGATGCGGAAGTTGGTAAAAATGAGATAATGCCGCCAGGTGACGGTGGTACAGTGGTGCAG
The DNA here is from genome assembly GCA_001247695.2 of Cymbomonas tetramitiformis. Lineage (NCBI taxonomy): Eukaryota > Viridiplantae > Chlorophyta > Pyramimonadophyceae > Pyramimonadales > Pyramimonadaceae > Cymbomonas > Cymbomonas tetramitiformis. The sequence continues at coordinate 3,153 of LGRX02032599.1, read as the reverse complement.
GGCACCTAGTTCTCGCTCGCCGGTGTGGTAGTTCTGCTCGGCGGCTGAGAACTGGCGGCTCTCGTACGCTATCACGCGCAGGCCAAGACCATCCCCATTGTCTTGCATCAGTACTCCCCCAAGGGCGATGCCGCTGGCATCCGTCTGCACCACGAAAGGTGCTGTACCGTCTGCAGCACCCTTGATGTTGGGTAAGGCGAGTACTGGTGCTGAGGTGAGGGCCTTCTTCAGCTCCTCGAAAGCCCACTGCTGCATGGGACCCCATTCCCAGGGTACGTCTGACTTGGTCAGCCGGGTGAGGGGTTGGGCGATCTCGGAGAAGCAGTGGATGAATCTGCGGTAGTACCCTGCCAGGTCCAGGAACTGCCTGACGTGGGTGACTGTCTCCAGCTCGGGCCAGTCCCTCACTGCAGCCACCTTGTCATGTTGGGGTCTGCAGCCATCCGCAGAGATGCAGTGACCAAGGAAGCGCAGGGATTTCTTCAGCAGTTGGCACTTGGACCTCTTCAGGAAGACCCCCTTCTCCCTGCACGTCAGAAGCAGCTGCTTGACGTGCTCGTAGTGCTCAGCGGCGGTGTTGTTGAAAACGACCACGTCGTCAATGAAGATACGGACAAAAGGAAGATGACCCAGAGCCCGCTGCATCCGTCGCTGGTATTGAGACGGAGAGTTCTGCAGCCCTTGTGGCATGAACAACCACTCATATGATCCCATCTGGGTGGTGAAGGCAGTCTTCTCAACATCTCCTGGGGCCATCGGGACCTGCCAGAAGCCATCCACCGCGTCGGATGAGGAGAAGAATTTAGCACCCTGCATCTCGTCGAACATCATCTGGATGTCCGGAAGAGGGTACTTGTCCTTCACTGTCTGGCGATTGAGGAGTCGGTAATCGATCACCAGTCGCAGCTCCTTGGGATTCCCTGGCTTGGGGACCATCAGGCAGGGAGCTGCGTATGGACTGGACGAGGGTCGGATATAACCCTTGGACATCAAGGTCTCGACGCGCTCTCGGAGTTGGCGGAGTTCCTCTGCGGACTTCTTGTAGATGCGCTGACAAGGTGGTCCCTTTTTGCTCAGCTCAGGGTCCAGGTGAATGTTGGCCTCGTCTTGAGGATCGTGTCTCAGACCATCGATGTCCGGCAGGGCAGTCGTCATCTCCTTCTCATACTCCGAACCCCAGAAGTCTTGGAACTTGAGGGTCCACTCGGGGTCCACATCCGCGTCTTCAGTGTCCGCAGCAGGTCTGGCGTCTTCAGTGTCGACAGCCGTCGCTGCGAAGGCAGAGGTCTTATCGCCTTGGGATTTCTCAGCCATCATGAGCCAGGCGGGGTGTATCCCAGGGTCATCGTTGCCACGCATCTTTTGCGTTTCCGCGTACACCAGGTACTTCTTCAGCTGGGCAGGGGTCAGGAACACTTCGTCCACCAATCCCGCACAAGCAGTGCCTTTTGGAGACTTGTCTCCAGGTGCCTTCCCAGGAGAGCAACCTATAATAGTAACGCGATCTCCAATCTTGCCGCCGCGGGACTTCCTGAGGAAGGACACAGAACCGTTTCCCTCATAACCCAGGGTTACGGGGGAGTGGCTGCGCAGCCATCTTCCGCCGAGGACGACGTCCACTTGTATGCCCAGGGAAAGAATCCGAAGGGCAAGGGCGTTCTCCGTGTAGGTGCCCGTGGTAAACTTGGCGTACGTGGTGGCGCCTGTGATCTTCACGGATCCGTCCGCTAAGGTGACTCGCATCTCGGAGCCAGCCCGTGTCGTGAGGCCGCATCGTTTAGCACTCTGCTCCGAGATGAAGTTGTCAGAAGCTCCCGAGTCAATCAGCACCTTGACCGTGTGCCCTCTGAGGGTCGCGTAGAACACCAGTAGCAGCGGTCCCTCTTCATCATGCGCCGCTGCGAGAGTCCCCTCAATGTCGGTCTTCCACTGAACTCCCCCATCCGTGCGTATGCTTTTGCACTTGAGGTTGGGGAGAAGATTGTCCGAGGCGTCGCGACACTCCTTCGCCGTTTGCCTACACGCGGCGTAGAACTCTTCATCCAGCAAGTCGATGTCTTCGGTCGGGTGGCTGATGAGATCGTCTGCGCTCGCTGTCAGCAGGGCGCCCGTTGAAATGCATTCGCTCGGGGTGGGGCTGACATGAGTGGTATCGCTGGCGGTGGGGCTCACATGAGTGGTATCGCTGGCGGTGGGGCTCACGTGGGCAGTGCTCACTGTAGGGCTCACATGGGTTGTGCCACTTGCTGTGGGGCTCACGTGGGTAGTACCGCTCACTGTGGGGCTCACATGGGTAGTGGCGCTGTTGGTGAGACTGGTGTGGGGGGCCCCGCTGTGGCTGAGGGGGTCCTCGTCACTCTGCTGGGGGCTGCTGGTGGAGGGATCGAGGGCGAGTTGGTGGGAGCTCCGGTGGTTCCCTTCAGCCCTCGCCTCATGGGTCCCAGCTGCCGCCATCTGCTGGGTGTAGCGGAGCGAATCGACCGAGGAGTCCTCTCCCATTGCTCCGGGGTCTTCAGCGATGGGGTGGCTGTCCAGGCGGGGCAGCACGTCCTCTGCTTCGTGCGTCTTGACGGTGGTCATCTGCTTGGTGAAGCAGAGCGAACTAGAGGTAGAGGTCTCCTCTGCCACTTCGGGCGAAGATTGAGCGCGGTCGGGTGGATCTTCAAGGTTTTCTCCCGGGGTGGTCGGCGCGTCAGCGGCGTGGAGCGAAGAGGCCACCTCCGGGGTGGGCTCGGCAAGCGGGGGCGAGGAAGGGGATACGCCTAAAGGGCTGGGGCCCAGCTTCCTCATCTTGTACTGGTGTACCGCGTGCAGACTGCACCAGGCGCCAGGCAGGCCCACATCCCTTGTCGTCCCGGGTATCGTGCCCACTTCAGTGTCCAGGGTGCAGAGAGATGCCGAAGACCTCGCTGCTGCTCTTCGCACGCCCTCCTTTTCCCACAATCTGTTGCCGGGGGAAGAGTCCGGACTCGAGGTGGCGATCGCCTCCAGCTGCTCGGCGGGCGACAACTTCCTCCAGGCTGCGTAGAGGTCAGAGGAGCTGACGCCCGGGGGCTCGAGGGCTTGTTGGCGGCCGTCGTGCGAGAGGAGGTGCCACAATGCCATGCGCTAATGACCCTCTCTGCGATCTTGAGGTTCGCGGGCGATACGTAT
>LGRX02032597.1:0-12768 GCA_001247695.2 Cymbomonas tetramitiformis | reverse complement strand
GGCTCGAGGACATCTGGTGAGATCGGAGAATTCGGAGATGGACGTGGAGGAGAGACTTCGCAACGGTGTTAAGGTGAAAGCGAGTGGCAAGGGTTTCCTGACGAAGAAGATAGCGAATTTCTATACCGCGCTCCACAGCATGGTTAAGACCGATAACCTTGCACTGACTCAAATCCGGAAATGTGTTCCTGGTGGTGCAACCGTGTATAACTTCCGAGTTTGTCACCCCGATTCCGATGGCCGTGAATACCTCTTGGAGTTTGGACGAGAATATCGTTGTTCGTGTCCGTGTTTTCGAGATATGGCGAGGACCCGACCTGCTCCCTGCAAGCATTTCCTTTGGCTGTACTCCGAGATATTCGAAATTCCGATCATTACGAGTGTGGGATACCTTCACGAGCCATCTCTGCTATCCTCAGAAGTTCGCAAAATACTGTCTTATTATCCTGGAATTCCGGACAACTTCGATCTCTAGTTGCTTAGCTAGAATACAAACGTAAACCTGTTTGGAGTTGACGGCTGAGCTAATGCGGAAGTCTGGCGCGTTAACGTTCCGTGAATGAGTAACGTGGAATGATGCCAAGTGTAAGCGGGAAGGTCCCTAAGGATGGAGAACTGTAGGACACAGTTTTTGCCGCAGCACAAGAATGGTGCTCAGAGGTAATTACTCATAGCAGCTTGTAGTGATCGAGAACACCGATGGGAAAGTCTTACGCGAGTCGAGAAGGTGCAGTTACACTGCGTTAGTATTGAGGTGCAAGATTCGCCTAAGGAATGTTTTGCATGAGTCGAGAAGAGACAGCTACACTGCCTTAGTATTGAGGTGCAAAAATTGCCAAACTGAGTGATCGAACGGTAACTATGTTATAAGAAATTTGCTCTGAAATGTTTCACGTGTACTTTTGGTGTCTTTCATGAAAAGTTATTGTCTTTGACGTATACTCTTAAAGCCTTTGATAAAAAAATGTATGAATAAAGGGGTGTTCTACATACCAATTTCCCAACTTGTGCTTGTAAGGAAACGCATAAGAACGAGCCAAGTAATATCACAAAGTTTACCCGCAACCCCCGCCCCCCCCCAAAAAAAAATCCATGAATACAAAGGCATTTCGTCCATGCAAAACCGGCCCACAAGCGTATGCTCCGAAGGTATCATTTTGAGAGATTTGCCAAAAACAAATTAGAATTTTCAAAAAAATTACCCCGTAACCTCGGCAGATGTGTAAAATGGGCATGTTATATATTTTACAGTGTATGCATTTTCATATACGTTATTCAAAAAATTGTGTATACCATTGCATGTATTAGCACCCTCATCCATATTCGAATATGATTAACCGTACGGTCGAAGCTTGACAATCGTATACGATTGTCACACGTGAGAGAGAGCCGAACTTAGCGCCGAGATCGTGTATCCTATTGCGTGTATCCTATTGCACTCGAGAACTTGTGTGCTTCCGTATGTTCTATGTCGAGGCACGTAGGGGGCCTAAGTTGTGTCTTGTGTGTAAGTTACGGCACATAACTACCGTAGATAAGTAATAAGAAATGTCGACATTATAGGGTTTATTGTACGATTATGTCCCGGTTGTACGGTAATGCTATTTCTACATAATGCATTACGCATTACTCGTAAATCTCAAAACCTTGGAAACACGTGTTTACGCGTAAATTACGTCGGGGGAGGTCACGTTTATCCGAACATAGGTCCGAACCAGTTTTGAAATCTAACGTAGAGCAAAATAACAGATGTAAAAAATCTGAAATCAAGCATTCCAAAAACTGATATCTGAAATCTAACGTAGAGCAAAATTAGCAAAAAAAAATCTAGAAAATTAGCAAAATTTTAAAAATGGAATCCCCCTCCCCACTCTAAGCGGCAACTCGGAATCCCAAGTCGGTATCCCCCTCCCCACTTACCCACTTTTTCGGGACCAGGAGTGAGGGCAAGATTTTTCAAAAAAAAAAACCTCTATTATAATACAAGCTGCAGATACAAGCTGGTAGTCCTCCCCCCGGACCCCGACTTCATTTCCAAACTCGAGTCCAAGTCGGTAGGGGGGCTCGTAGAGGAGGTGGGCGAGATTTTTCAAAAAAAAACTCGTCTTATTGTTATAAGTAAAATAGAAATTATAATCCGTCACAGTAGTCTGCTTCGTACTTGCTAGCTATTGCAAGGAAACTCCACGACAACTGCATCAATGTCGGAGTGAATGCGCATCAAAGCCCGGTAGAGGCTATAAATTGACTTCTGAACTGGTCTGACAAGTTTTGGCGTAACATCGATTTTCCTGCGAATCCTGCGATATCTCGTGCGAATAAACACTGAGGCAGCGACTACGCCAGGCGTGCACGATTGTCAAAACTGACCACGACGTCAGGCTCGGACTAGCTTTTGACAATCGTATACGATTGTCAAAGCTTGCGACTACGAAAGGGGGCCGGACCTAGCGCCCAAGCTTCACAATCGTATACGATTGTCACGCGTGAGTCAGGGGGCCGGACCTAGCGCCCAAGCTTCACAATCGTATACGATTGTCACGCGTGAGTCAGGGGACCGGTCAAAGCTTGCGACTACGGCAGGCTCGGACTCAGCTTTGACAATCGTATACGATTGTCAAAGCTTGCGACTACGGCAGGCTCGGACTCAGCTTTAACAATCGTATACGATTGTCAAAGCTTGCGACTACGACGGCAGGCTCGGACTCAGCTGTGACAATCGTATACGATTGTCAAAGCTTGCGACTACGGCATACGATTGTCAAAGCTTGCGACTACGGCAGGCTCGGACTCGGCTTTAACAATCGTATACGATTGTCAAAGCTTGCGACTACGGCAGGCTCGGACTCCGAAGCTTTGACAATCGTATACGATTGTCAAAGCTGGCGACGTTTTTTTAAGTCTAATTCTTGAGTCTGTAGAAAAGCTGGGTTTGACAATCGTATACAATTGTCAAAGCTGGCGACGTTTTTTTAAGTCTAATTCTTGAGTCTGTAGAAAAGCTGGGTTTGACAATCGTATACGATTGTCAAAGCTGGCGACGTTTTTTTAAGTCTTAGAATTCTTGAGTATGTATAGAAAAGCTCCAGGGGTTTGACAATCGTATACGATTGTCAAAGCTGGCGACGTTTTTTTTATTTTTAATTCTTGTCTGTATAAAAGCTGGGTTTGACAATCGTACACGATTGTCAAAGCTGGCGACGTTTTTTTTTTTGTGTCTAATTCTTTCAGAGTCTGCAGAATTAAGCTGGTTTTGGCAATTGGTTGCGAATTTCAAAGTTGACTAAACTTCACTATATTATGTGCGGAATGCAATCTTCATGCATACATTCTTCGAAAAATTTAGCACGGTTTTGCCCCATTCTATTTATTTTTTAGGTTATTCATGCATACATTCTTCGAAAAATTTAGCACCGGTTTGCCCCATTCTTTTTTATTTTTTAGGTTATTTATGCATACATTCTTCGAAAAACTTAGCACCGGTTTGCTCCATTCATTTTATTTTTTAGGTTATTCATGCATACATTCTTCGAAAAACTTAGCACCGGTTTGCCCCATTCATTTTGTTTTTTAGGTTATTATGCATACATTCTTCGAAAAATTTAGCACCGGTTTGCTCCATTCATTTTATTTTTTAGGTTATTCATGCATACATTCTTCGAAAAACTTAGCACCGGTTTGCCCCATTCATTTTGTTTTTTGGGTTATTCATGCATACATTCTTCGAAAACTTGGTTGCAGGCTTTTTGGGGGTCTAACGTCTAAGTCTTTTAGAGTCTGCGGAAAAGCTGGTTTTGACAATCAGATTGATATTCAGATTTTTTACATCTGTCATTTTGCTCTACGTTAGATTTCCATTTTTCAAATTTTGCTAGTTTTGCTCTACGCTAGATTTCAGATTTCCTTTTTTGGAATGCTTGATTTCAGAGTTTTTACATCTGTCATTTTGCTCTACGTTAGTTTTCAATAATAAGGGGCGTAACTAGTTGGGCCCGTTAACTAGTTAGACCCAGTTACCACCAGTTATTGTTACTAGCTAGTTAATCAATTTCATTTTTATTAACTAACTGACCCTAGCTAGTTAATCAATAAAATTTGCAGAACTGTCCGTTCGATATAGGTATATCGCGCTAAAAAAAAGCCTTTAGATACTAAGGGGCGTACAAAGAAGAAACTGTCCTGGGCATCTCCGCGATTTACATCTGTCATTTTGCTCTACGTTAGATTTCCATTTTTCAAATTTTGCTAGTTTTGCTCTACGCTAGATTTCAGATTTCCTTTTTTGGAATGCTTGATTTCAGAGTTTTTACATCTGTCATTTTGCTCTACGTTAGTTTTCAATAAGGGGCGTAACTAGTTGGGCCCGTTAACTAGTTAGACCCAGTTACCACCAGTTATTGTTACTAGCTAGTTAATCAATTTCATTTTTATTAACTAACTGACCCTAGCTAGTTAATCAATAAAATTTGCAGAACTGTCCGTTCGATATAGGTATATCGCGCTAAAAAAAATTTAGCACGGTTTTGCCCCATTCTTTTTATTTTTTTGGTTATTCATGCATACATTCTTCGAAAAATTTAGCACCGGTTTGCCCCATTCTTTTTTATTTTTTAGGTTATTTATGCATACATTCTTCGAAAAATTTAGCACCGGTTTGCTCCATTCATTTTATTTTTTAGGTTATTCATGCATACATTCTTCGAAAAACTTAGCACCGGTTTGCCCCATTCATTTTGTTTTTTGGGTTATTCATGCATACATTCTTCGAAAACTTGGTTGCAGGCTTTTTGGGGGTCTAACGTCTAAGTCTTTTAGAGTCTGCGGAAAAGCTGGTTTTGACAATCAGATTGATATTCAGATTTTTTACATCTGTCATTTTGCTCTACGTTAGATTTCCATTTTTCAAATTTTGCTAGTTTTGCTCTACGCTAGATTTCAGATTTCCTTTTTTGGAATGCTTGATTTCAGAGTTTTTACATCTGTCATTTTGCTCTACGTTAGTTTTCAATAATAAGGGGCGTAACTAGTTGGGCCCGTTAACTAGTTAGACCCAGTTACCACCAGTTATTGTTACTAGCTAGTTAATCAATTTCATTTTTATTAACTAACTGACCCTAGCTAGTTAATCAATAAAATTTGCAGAACTGTCCGTTCGATATAGGTATATCGCGCTAAAAAAAAGCCTTTAGATACTAAGGGGCGTACAAAGAAGAAACTGTCGGCATCGACAGCTTCAAAAAGCGGTCCTCGAGGTGAGGGTGGAAATGTTTCGATTAAGCTTACCCGAAAGATGTACTTCGCTTATTGTGCAAGAGCTCGCCTATTACTGAGATGTAATAGGTTTTCATTAATAATAGGAATAATAAGTACCTCGCGTTGCCAGTAATTATGACATCTGGCACAACTAATACGTATACCCGAATGGGTCGATTTTGACCTCGAATGTGCAAAATTTAATGCCGCATTATCCAAATACTCAATTTTGGCAATACAGCAACCAGTTAAACCACCAGTTAACTAGTGCAAAAAAAGCAATTAACGCTTTGTAGCTAGTTAATCAATTTCTTATTTACTTACTAGCTAACCCCAACCAGTTAATCAATTTGCACTAATCACTTCCAACCAGTTGGACCTCAGGTCAACCGGTTACGCCCCTTAGTTTTCAAAACTGATTCGGACCCCCCCACCCCCCCATATTATTGTTGTGGGGTTCGGTGTAAGTTTTTTACTAACAACAAAACAATTACAAATAAATTCGTTTGGGAAACAGTTTTGACAATCGTACACGATTGTCAGACCTGTGTATCGCGTGTTCATTAATAATTTCTATATAGCCCGTATAGACCGGACTAGGAAAGAATGGGAAATGATCCTCCTAAAGGCCTCAAGCGATTTAAATATTGCCCAGGAGGGCATGGGCGGATGCAAAAAATCACAGGGCTACTGCCTGACTCACGTTTGATAATCGTATACGATTGTCAAGCTCTGTCGTTGGGTTCGTCTCTCTGACGCACGTTTGACACTCGCATACGACTGGGTTATACCCCCTGAGTCCCTGGTTAGGGGGGGAGGGGGGAGTCAGTGTATATTCCTTAAGTATGAAGAAAAAATTTAAATTTTCTTAAGTATGTGAAAACGCAGGCGTCGACGCGGGCCGACGCGTTACCCTCCTTAAGTATGGGCTTAAGTATGGGAGCCCTATTTTGCGAAATCTTAGAATGTTAAGAATGTTTGGTCCGGTCCGTCCAGTCCGTCCAAACTGGACGGACTGGACGGACTGGACAACTGGACTGGACGGACCGACTGGACCGATATGAATCCCCCTTCAGCCCTCTTTGTCCTTCCTGACTAACACACTATTCGATGAAAATGACATTATCATATGTCATTTTTGGATTTATATATATTTCATAAAAATCAGGGTTTAGTGATATTTATGCGCGAAATAGGGATACATAAAGGCAACACGGTAGAAAAGTGCAGTATGCGTACAATGAAAACACCGAAATATGCATACATGTATCATTCTTTATTCAAATGTTTACGAGTAGAGTACTTTTCACCCTATACCGTCGAGGCATGACTGATACTATCAGTCAGGGCGGCCGACAAATCCTACTATTTTATTCATCATTCTCATCTGCCTCATCTTCTTCTAACTCTTCTTCCTCAGATTCGGCAGTGGCTGCTTCCTTCCCCTTCGCCGTCGGTTCGCTCTTCGATTTGGGCTTCAACTCGGCATGCTGATCGGGCTCGGCGTGGAAATTGATCAGCCGTTGCTGCGCAGAGCTGACCATGTACTGGTCGTGATCGAAGCCGATCGCGTTCATACCACACCTCATGGCGACCATGGACGTCGAGCCGACGCCGCAGCAAGCGTCGAGAATCCAGTTGAGTGGATGGCCGTTCTCATCCGTCTTGCCCGGATTGTCACCGAGCATGTGGCACTGGATCAGCTCCATCAACAGTGCTACGGGTTTCTGATGGTTATTCACGACTTTGCCGTCGCGTTTGAACATCTGGTGCACAACCGGGAAGCCGCGCAAAAGTGACGCGCGGCTCACACGTTCACCTTCCCCAAAATCAAAGTTGAACATCCACTCCGGCTTTTTAGAAGACTCCCCCTGGGCATCGCTCTTTACATGGTACCCCAGGACGCCACATTCAACGTCATTGTAGCGTACGGTCTTGTTGGGGTTCATGTTCACGTTCCCCTTGTGCCAGAAGAACCGCTCCGCGCGGCCGGAGCAATAATTGTCAATCACCTCCAGGAAATCGTTTTGTTGGACGAAACCGCAAAAGATAGCGACTGTCCATGCCGGGGCGGTGGTCTTGGCGTTGAAAGACTCCAGGAACGGTTGCACCTCCTCCTTGGTCATCGCGTCGGGAGTCTTCTCCTTGTCAAGGGCGTAATTGCAGTCGATGATCGTCCCCGTGAAGGGCAGCCTCGGGACGTCCTTCATATCGTTCATGCTGCCCTTGACGATCTTCCAACGAGGGAACATCGGCACGTTCGTCTCATGTGTGGGCTCGTCGTCCTCCAGGCCTGCCTCTCCCGGAACCTTAGGCTCCGGCCCGTCGGTCCGCGCCTCCCGATAGAGTTTGATGTCGACTTTCACCTCGATCTGTTGCAAGCCTTGGATGTGCGCCGCGCGTGGCGCCTGCGCTTCTTTGAGATTCGCCCGCGCGTTCTCGACGTAATTCAAGATCGCGTGCGGAACTTCCCCAGACCCCCCCCCGGCGCGCTCCCCCCTGAGTTGAAGGTAAGCAGCCGATCAACGACTCGATTTTCTCTTGGGAGCTCCAGTAGGGGGTGAACTCGGCCTTGAATTCGTCCCAGGTTTGCAATCCCGCCGCGGACACCAAGTGCTTCTGCACCATGCGTTCCTTCTTGAACTGGCTTATCATCACGCCCCCCTCTTTTATTGACAACTCCTTGTTGATAATCAGGCGCAGATACGTGTCCACCTTGTCGAACTCCGCCTCCCCCGCCAAGCCGCCCAAGTTAATCCAGAACGTCATACCCATGGATTTGGCATTGTGGAGAAACTGAGCTTCTTCCACCAAAATGCCTGCCCCTCTAGACGAGCCCGCTCCGTGGTCCCCGCCTCCTCGTTGTACCTCGTCTTCCATCTGTAAGTAAAAAAAAACATTTTTAGCATGTCTTAAAATATAGAAAAGGATGCTTTGGGAGGGAGAACACTGTTTGAAGCAGAAGTAAAAAGTAATTTACCTGTCGGTTGGAGGTGCCCTTTTTGCCAGCTTTCTTGGCGGGTCCCTTAGCGGGCGAAGATGAGGCCTTGCGCTTTTTGGTCTTCGAAGCCAAAGGGTTTTTCATGCCCTTCAGGTCAAACCTTCTGTAAGCCTCCATGATGCTAACGCAGAGGTCCCACGTCTGCGGCCGGAAATTGGCAATTGTCCAGTGCATGAAGTAGTGGTTGATTTGCGTGCCGCCGAACACAGAATGCTTGGACATCGCTACTTCCTTCACATGCGTCTCCATCGACTGGTTCAAGTGAGACATTACGGGGTACCAACTTTCGACCCGATCGAGGTGAGCGTTGATGTCATCGTCCAGCGTCTTCACCGTCACCTCTACCGCAGGGAGTGCATCAGGGTCTCCCTCGTGCTCAGACGTCTCCACATTCTCGATGTACTGGAATCCCTTGGGATATTTCTCGGGATCCGGGACTGAAAATCCATGCTCTGATTCGAACCTCGCCATTTTTTCCACCAGCCCTCCGACCTCGTAATACCCAGGTTGATAAGGGGTACCCCGTTCGGTGTCCTCGGGGACGCTGGCGACGAACTCGGAGATCAACGCTTCTCGGTAAACCTTGTACACGACCCCATGCTTTTCGAAAAGGGTCGAACGGAGCCCTTGCATGAACTGAGTGGTGTCTTTGCCTTTCGTCTTCTGGTCGATCTGGTTCTGCATCTCGCCTAAGAACCGAATCATGTCAGGCGTGAGACCGATGTAGATCTTGCTCTCGAAGAACGCGAAGGCTATCTCCAACGGGATTTCCTCGTGACACTCGTCGGTGGCTTGGTAACAGTGCTGGTGCCCCAAAACCTTGCCTCTGTATTCTCCCCTCAGAGCTTTTTTCAGGGAGAATTCGGCACGGGTTTTGACATCGTCGATCGCAACAAGACCCGCATTGAAAGGGGCCCACGGGTTCTCCTTCCTGCTGGACTTGATCTCGTTCACCCAGCCCCTCTCTTGATCCCGGCAGGCCTCGTACCCCGTCGCGTGGTACAGGCATTTTATGGGGAGACGAAACACACTCCCTTGCTCCGCCGCCTCGTCGAAATCCATCGGATTCGGCCACCGGTGCTCCATCTCGATTTGCTTGCACAGCTCAGCTTTCTCCTCATATTCTAACTTTGCTGCATGCTCCACTTTCAGCTTAGCGTGCCACCCATGTGCAGCCTCCTCGGCTGCCTTCCTTGCCTCAGATGGGGTGGCCACTTGAGACATATCCACATTAGCGCCCGCTCTAGTATACGCTCTGGAGCCACCAGGTCCTTCAAGGGCGCGTTGGGCAGCAAGCTCCACTGCCGTTCTCCTGGCAGCCTGGGACAAGACGAAACTGTTCATTAGCTAATAAACGCCTTCCGCCCAGGGACAGGCTCAAGGCGCGCGTTTCGAGGCGGAAAGCGTTCATTAGCTAATGAACGCTCTCCGCCCCGGGACGGGCTCAAGGCGCGCGTTTCGAGGCGAAAAGCGTTCATTAGCGAATGAACGCTCTCCGCCCAGGAACAGGCTCAAGGCGCGCGTTTCGAGGCGGAAAGCGTTCATTAGCTAATGAACGCCTTCCGCCCCGGTACAGGCTCAAGGCTTGCGTTTCGAGGCGGAAAGCGCTCATTAGCTAATGAACGCCTTCCGCCCCGGTACAGGCTCAAGGCGCGCGTTTCGAGGCGGAAAGCGTTCATTAGCTAATGAACGCCTTCCGCCCCGGTGCAGGCTCAGGGCGCGCGTTTCCAGGCGGAAAGCGTTCATTAGCTAATGAACGCCTTCCGCCCCGGTACAGGCTCAGGGCGCGCGCTTCGAGGCCGAAAGCGTTCATTATTAGCTAATGAACGCCTTCCGCCCCGGTCCAGGCTCAGGGCGCGCGTTTCGAGGCCGAAAGCGTTCATTAGCTAATGAACGCCTTCCGCCCAGGGACAGCATCAAGGCGCGAAAGGGACGTACCGTAGCCTGTACAACAGGTATCTCGCCACCACTGCCGAGGTCATCAATCACTGGCGCTGGCCTCTTGCTTTGCCAGAGAGCAGCTGTAATCGACGCTTTCCACGCCACGTTTACATAGCTCGCTATATAGAATTCCTTGCTTTTTCCTTCTTGTTCTGCCCTACTTCTCAAACTTTGAAAAGCCGAAAGCCGATTCGTGTGCCTTGGAAGGCTCAGGGTTTCCTCAAAGTTTGCGCTGTCCAGTTCGATTACAGTAAGCTTGTTGTTCCTAAGAGCGACGAAATACAGAATTGGAGTCTGGTTTTCAATTATACTATACGCTACGCGTTTTTCTGGAAGGAGGCTACCGTCGGCTACAGTCGGAGAGGTGTTTTGGGGAAAATTGTAAATCATTTCTTCAGCCTTCTCGTTCGGGTCATTTGAGTGAATTACTATTTGCAAGGTGTCTGCAGGATCGTCGGTTTCAAGCGTTCTAACAATGCTCCACTTGTTGCCAAGATATAACTGGAAAATATGATTATCCCTCAGTGCTTGAAATGTTTCTGCTGTCGCCATACTGAAATGAGAGAAATTGGCTGTCAACTGTGAAAGGGGTGTGTGTGAAAGAACTTTGAAAAAGTGATGTAACTTTAGCAAAATATTGTAAGTCATTTCTGGCGGCTGAAAATGACATGTCAAATATCGATGACAATTTTTGTCAAAAATGACATTTGCTGTCGCGTCCTGCTTCGGTCTGTTCAGATCAAAGATATTATTTGAAGATATCCTGGTGTCATTTGCGCTGAAATCGAGAATCGATCGATTCAGTAAGATAGAAATTCTCCGTTGACTCGCAAGTCCATATCATTTTCAGAACGTAAAAAACGGCTTCATAAGCTAATGACGGCTAATTTTGACGAAAATATGTTTTCTATTCCTTTTGATGAAGGTTGCGAGATTATCTGCAAACCGTGCCCGGGAATAGTTATTGAAGATTCTATGGAAATAGGGGCTGACTTTTTCAATCATGAGCCAATTCCAAGCACAGCCCCGAGCGCAAATACGCAATTGGTTCTTTGGAACGCGCCTTTGACGTGTAGATCGGAAGTTAGCTCTAATTCTTCACGCGTTTCCGGGTCACGCGCTTTGCGCGAAATTGACTTACAAGAGATAAAAAGCAGATTTGATACAGAATTTTCAGAGACAAGTTTGGACTTGAGGAATGAAGACCCTCTTGTTTGTTTAAATGGTGAAGTAAACAAGCAGATTGTCGTGCGCAAACCGTACGAATCCGACATACGCAAGAAACAATATACAGGCGTAATTAGTATTAAGCAGCGACGTTTGCAGGCTGACAGTATATCAATGGCAGAAACCATTAAGTGCAATTGCAAGTCGCACTGCTGTCTATCTTTCTCATCGGCAGATATTCAGTCTTTTCGCGAAAATATTTTCAGCATGTCGCAAAAAGATAAGAAGGAATACTTCGTCAAGGACTTGCTAAAAAACAGCTTTCGATCTGAGGACAAGTTCGACTTCAAATACTTTTTGGCCAAGAAGCAGGTATGTTTATTTTTGAACTCGTTCATTAGCTAATGAACGGCCTCTGGCCAAAGCGCGACTCACACATAGACACTTTGGCTGCGGGAACCGTTCATTAGCTAATGAGCGGCCTCTGGCCAAAGCGCGACCCACACATAGACACTTTGGCTGCGGGAACCGTTCATTAGCTAATGAACGGCCTCTGGCCAAAGCGCGACTCACACATAGACACTTTGGCTGCGGGAACTGTTCATTAGCTAATGAACGGCCTCTGGCCAAAGCGCGACTCACACATAGACACTTTGGCTGCGGGAACCGTTCATTAGCTAATGAACGGCCTCTGGCCAAAGCGCGACTCACACATAGACACTTTGGCTGCGGGAACCGTTCATTAGCTAATGAACGGCCTCTGGCCAAAGCGCGACTCACACATAAACACTTTGGCTGCGGAAACCGTTCATTAGCTAATGAACGGCCTCTGGCCAAAGCGCGACTCACACATAGACACTTTGGCTGCGGGAACCGTTCATTAGCTAATGAACGGCCTCTGGCCAAAGCGCGACCCACACATAGACACTTTGGCTGCGGGAACTGTTCATTAGCTAATGAACGGCCTCTGGTCAAAGCGAAAATTTTCTTGGACCTTGTGATAGATTGTGTATTTAATCTTGTTCATCACAGGATTGTGGAATATTGTATCATAAATTTCTATCTAAATTTCATAAAGTACACATTCATGACGTTGGTCGACTTGGTACGGCGCTAGGCTATGAACCTTGCACTCGTGGGTTCGATTCCCACTAAGGGTGTAGATTGCGCAGATTTAAGGCGTGGTTTGGAGAGTGCTGACGAGCACACGACGGCCGTCCCGCCTGCAGACGTGCAGTGCTGGGGGTGTCTCCCAAGCGTCTTAGATCCAGCCAACCTATAAAAACCCTTATGCGTTTCCTTGGATAATTTGTTAATAATTTTTGAGTGACGGTGTCTTTTGTTTTGTAACAGGTGTGCTTTAAGTTCTAATATATGGCTTACGGCATCAGCTACGGGTATCTTCA
>LGRX02032596.1:0-14594 GCA_001247695.2 Cymbomonas tetramitiformis | reverse complement strand
ATACCGGATACGTATTGCGGACATATTGTAAGTATTATGCAATATGTGAGCAGCAGGGGGGTCTTACCCCTTTACCCCATGCAGTCATGTGTTGCATAATTCACTCTGATTGTAGACATATTGCACATGTACTAAAGATATTCTGCATGAGGGAATGTTTCAATATGTGTTAAACACATATATTGCAAACGTGTTGAATGATTCATCTGATTGTAGACATATTGCACATGTACTAAAGATATTCTGCATGAGGGAATGTTTCAATATGTGTTCAACAAATATATTGCAAACGTGTTGAATGATTCATCTGATTGTAGACATATTGCACATGTATTGAACGATTCCTTATGCGTGAATGTTTCAACATGTGTTCAACACATGTTCAGTATGTGTGTTGCAGGCGGTTGCAGACATATTGAACACCCCTCCAATCGTTTTGCCTTATTTCAATACATCGGGGCCCCAATTCAAAAAGCCCCCCAGAACCGACTTCTGCGATACGCGTCCAAATGCCGTGAAAACTTGTCCCCATAACGCTAGACCCTTCCTCAGATGATACCAAGTGCTAGTGGGTGAGTCTGACACCATTTGGGTGCCCATGCTAGCATACTCATTTTCGCTGTGTCCAGGCTGATCGCGGTTCAATAGTTTGGCCAATATGTTACACGTGTATTGGAATGTCCAGATATTAGCATACCGTCTCCAATATGCCTCCAATATGCCTCCAATACGTGTTCAACACGTGTATTGAACCCGTCTAGAAACGTAGGGTCAGCAGGGTATGTTTGGCATCCTCGTTCAAGACAAAGACGGCACGGCTGTTCATGCGCGCGTTTTTGATAGTCGGGTATGCCGTCACCATGGCTAGACGGCACACCGCGCAATGTGTGGCCGGGTCCCAGATCAGATAGTAAGCTTCCACGCGGCCGTATTCAAATGCATCGGCTTCAGAGGATGCTAAGGCTACGTTGTAGGAGATTCTGGTTACTGCCCTGGTGTACATCGTGGACGTGAAGTCCTCGTCGCCGTGCCGCATTCGTGGAAAACATAGGACGTCCAAGGCGTCCCGTTCTAGCTCGTATCGCTCACCGTGCATGGCACGCAAGGAAGCCGCCAGGCCCGGAAGCAGCCTTCCTTCCGCATCGGCGCTTAGCGCGGATACAGCCACGCCACCGCGGATGATGTGATGACCGACATCCATGAAGTGACACGCGAGCCCCGGGTCATCGCGGAAACCCGGGCCGTCCTCTTTCACCGAGTGCGCGACATAGTCTGGAAGGAACCGGATCCCGGGGTACAAGTGGGCCATGTCATCTACACGGTCTTTCAGCAAGTAGGCGTTACCGATGCATGAATCGATGGCCTTCCCCCCCACCGGCTCCGGCACCACCCCCTTCGCCTCCCCCAACAGGCGCTCCACCCATAGCTCGATGTTGGAGCTGACAACGCCTACCTTCTCCTCTTGCTTGCACAAGTGTACCACGGCTAGGCGTAGATTCAGCGTCAGCATGTTCATAGGGCACTCGTTCTCAATAATGACAGCGAACTCCCTCATACGCAGCTCCGCTTGTGCGCGAGCCTCTGCGCGGTCTTCGATTGTGCCGGCGCACACCTGCCGGATGAAATATATCACAGCCTCCCTCAGCTTCCACCAAGCCCTGTCCAACTCTCGGTTGAGACTCTCCAGGACGTCCATGAATACCAGCGGGCTGAATATCAAAATGAAGTTGAGCCAGTCCTCCATAGTGTAGTTCCCTGCAAACAAACCAAGCGTTTCGGGCGACATCAGCATGCATGCACCGTTCATTCAATCAATGGTCAACCCATACAACGGGCGGGCCCATGCACACAATGCACGTAGATCTCGCATGCATGGGAAGAACAGCTTTCCTGCAATCATGCCTGCCAGCACACCTACCTGCATATTGCACCACGTCCTGGTACTCACGGTGCATGTCGTGCGGGGCACACAGCCCTTTGCCGTTCTTCTGTAGCTGCTTTAGCTGCGCGGCGTTGAAGTAGCACGTGTCATCGCAGTTGGGCACCTTGTGGCGGAACATCTTCACAGTACTCTTCACGACACCGAAGGTCATACAGTGCATGAAAGGCAGCACGTATGCCGACATGGCGGTGAAATATTCCAGGGCCTCCAGGGGACCCTTACCGTCGCGCCCGGTCCGCATGGGATCAGCGCCCTCCTGGGTTAGCTTGACTAGTTCCTCGTGATCCTCCTGGGTTAATAGCACCGACGGGTCCCAGGCATAAGCCGTCTCCCCGTCCGGTAAATAGCTTTGTGCGATAGGCTTGGCATAGCCTAGGCAATACATCCCACCAGTTGGTCCGGGGGTGCCCTCCCACAGGCTCAGGTAATCGTTGCGTCTGGCAGCCACCGGAGCGAACCTTCCCAGATCGTTCCGCGCAACGGTGTCACAGTAGCACAGCACCAGAAACACACTGAACTTATCATGCCACTTGCCAAAGTAACCATCGTATACTCGGAACGGCGTGCCTTTGTCGCCAGCGTGCCCGTCGCGTAACTCCTTGAGCTCCTTCACGAGGCGCTCTTGGATCACGTCATTGTTCTTCCAGTGCTGCCTAGGGCCCGGAACCACAATTACGAGCCCGGTAAATTCCATCCTAACCCGATCCTGCGAACACCCGCATGGATGCACCGTCAGTCCTCCCTTCCTCAATCACCGGGAAGCCTTCACAGCCAGACACGCTAGCAGGTGTACAACCTACGGCACGCAAGGCGGGACGCAGTGCACCTTGCATACGCCTACACTGCAGAAGCAGACCAGCAGCAGGGGACCACCTGCATGCGTTACACTGGTTAGCCTTATTCTAGTAACAAGGCACATCGCAACGGTTCGAGTTGCAGATTGTGGCGGCGTGTACCCGAGGGTGCAGGTCCGCGCTCCGCATCGCTCCGAACCTCGTGGACCATCCCCTGCACCGTGCGCGCCACATTCCCACCATTACGCCCGGTGGTGTGTCCCCACCCTCACGTGCAACGCATCGTTTGCACCATAGCGCTGTTCAGGTCAGCCATTTCATTCAACATACATCAAGGGGAGGGGGGGGCTTGGTTGTAGTAGGAGTGCTGGGTGTCGGCTGGACTCACTGTTTGTCGTGCTTCTTCGCCCGTGCGTCATCCTCACCGTATTCCACAGCCATTCCAGCCCGAACCATTCCAGGTTTCATGGGATCCGTGCTTTCTGTTTCCTGCAGCAGCCGGCCCCCAACCGTGCTGTGCTCGTTGATCCGCGCCACGTGCGGGCTGGTCATGACGCATGCGTTTGTAGGCGCTCTCGCCTTCGTATCAGCACGCATCTTTGCAAACTTCGCATTGCGCATCCAGCGTCTGACTAGCCGTTTCACTGGGAAGTAGAAAGAGTACTCCTGCGGGCGGTACACCTCACCCCGCGCCGTACGTGTCACACTGTATCTCTCCTCCTCGCACCACCCGACCGGCACTCCCGCCGCATCCCACGCGATGGGAACCCCGCATTTCTCCTGCGCTGGTTTCTTGGTCTCTGCTGGAAACGTTCTGTGATACTTCGGACACACATGCACTGCGTAGTCCCACACGGTCTCGGCACCAATCAGGCGTAGCATGTGCCAGAGCGACCCCGGTAAATTGGTGTTTGCTCCACCCAGCAGCATCTTCAAGATTTTCATGAACGTGTTGAAGTGCGCGTCTGTCCACTGCTGCCGCCGTTTCATGTCCAGCAAATACCACACAGCTTCCTGCAGCGTCACTCCGTGGGGGCTCGCCAGCCCCTGCGTTAGAAGCGGATCCATCTTTTTGGGACTGAGTTCGGCCGACTCTGGCGCGTCCAATGTCTCCACTTTCGCTGGCTCCGGCGCGTCTACCGTCACCGCTTCCCCTGCCTCCGGAGGGTCCACCGTCACCTCTTTCGCCGGCACCGGCGCGTACACCGTCACCTCTGCGTGATGAGCCAGCAGCAAGGCGGCCGCCTCTTCCACCTCGATTTCCATGCCCGCCTTTGCAGCTAGTTCCTGCGAGTGGCCGTCCCCTCCTGGCTTAGTTTCTGTGCATATTCTGCGTGCGCTGCATGCCCCTGCGCATGTTGCATGACGTGCATACTACAATACGCACTACATGATGTATCAGAAAGACGCACAGGCGTTTCCACGTCCTGTCCGAGCAGGGCGTACATCGTAAAGAAAGTCCGGGATGGAGAGGAGGTCCGCCTCCGCATCACCACCTTCGTCCGTCTCCTCCGCGATGTCTTCTTCCGGGATGTCCGGCAAATCCAACACCTCCTCCCAGTATGCATTTTCGGCTGGGGTGGGGGCATCCGACGACCCCCCTTCCTCGCAATGACTCAATCCCATATATCCCACGGCCTGTGCGTCCGCCAGGTCGTGGTTCGTATCATTCCCATCTGCGCCGGCTCCTCCCACCAGGGTATACCGCATTCTCTTGTTGGGTATCCTCGCCTGCTGAGAATCATCATCCGCTGTTTCCGCAAACACTGGGGCCGCCTCCATCTGGTGGCCAGCGGAGATGGCAATGACACGGTGCCTTTGATCAAACTGAACTCCCAGAGATTGCATGTGGCCTATGAGCACGTCAATCCGTCCCTTGTGCTCCTTTCCGGCGCGCCCTACCTGATCAGGTATGCCCAGCGTGCACAAGTCGTCGGGGGTGAAGAGGGAGCGAATGCTTGGGCGCTTGATGTCACGGTAAGCGCGTTGCGCCAACTCCAGTAGCCGGGCGTCGGTCACGTGCCGGTTATCCCACGCGGTTGGGAGCTGCGCTGTTTGGCACGTGACGGCTTCCCCCCCGGCTCGCCGTTTCCCCCGCGCGCCGTCCACCGGGCTCGCCCCCCCACCTGCTAGCTCTCTGGGGCCCACAGGCGGTCCCCGGAAGCTTGTTATCCGCATCCTATTATCGATCATGCACCCGAGAGTTGTCAATCTGTCAGCAAGCTGACCAAGCCAACGGAGCTTTGTGTCATTTTGCGTCTTCGTGAGGCGGCCGCCGGCCTTCCTTGGGATCCATCCGATGTCCACACCAAACCGTGACACTTTGGGTGTCATGCTTTGCCCAATATCCAGGCTTTGCAGTTTGCGCAGGATGACGGCGTCATCCAGTTCAGCCATCACCGCGCATACCTAAGACAACTTGTTTTTCAAACACGCACGTCGTCCGATCAAACCGATTCTATCATATTACTGCATTTTTCGATCTAACCGCTTTTATGCAACGGACATTCGACGAATGCCGCCACGTCATCCTTTCCTCACACTTTTGGTCGATGTACGTAGACATCGCGCTCCCGTCGTCGCAGCCCAGACACGAGACAGACCTCAGATCGAGATACCCACATCGCAATCGAATGGTAAAGCGAGCGCGAGCGGAGCGGGGGCGGAGCCCCCGCGACGCGACGCGGGAGCGACGAGTGGGCTTCGTTGCTATAATAATGGTTGTACACTGGGGGTACCCAACTAAAGTTGAGCCGTTCAATGTTTTCAGATGCATCGGGGACATCGGAAGGTCCGAAGAGATTTCTGGCGAACAACGGAGGAATGTATCGTATTTTGATCTCTGGAATCATACATGGACTGTCAGATTCGGAAAATTGCTACTGTTAGAAATGAACGGACCAGTTTAAGTTGGGCAGCACTATTGTACACCTTCGGTGCGTCGGCTGGGAGCGCTTCAGCATGCGAGCAGCGTTCATGATAGTTGATAGCAGTCGTGTACCAGCGCATCTCTGATAACTTTATTCATATTTCTTTTCTTTATTTTTCTTCCTTATTTTCTTTCTTTCTTTCTTTTTATTCTTTTTATCTTATTTGCTGTTTTTGGTGCTTCATATAGGCTTCTAGCCTTATATTCAACTGTTTTATTTGCATGACATATACTGGCTATACAGCCTAGCAATACTATCACTTTTCGATATAATGTATGGTCGCAAACCTATAACATCTATATCCTTATATCAGTCTTGGCTTACAGCCTAACACTAACATGTACAACTTGTCCTTAATTCATTCTCTTGATCAACACTAACTGAGGTCCACTTTTCCAAGCTCCCCTTTCAACATGTTGCTCTCTAACCATCACTAGCAGGATTCCTGTATTGACATCTGCCATCGACCAATCATGTGCACATATATGCCTGATTCTGATACTCCTCCACCAATCATCATGCAGATCACGATATTGCCATTGCAGATCTTTCTGGAATCCACCAGATCCTCAATATAATTATTGTCATTGCAGATCTTCTCCTGAAATCTGCCTTGCCATCAATTATTTCTTCATACAGCTGTGACTGGCATGTAACAAGGCCCTTGCAGCATGCAACCACCCGTCACCAGCATGCAACCTGGCATATGTAGCATGCAACCTGGTCTTTGTCGCATGCAACCTGGCCTCTGTGGCATGCAACCAGACATCTGTAGCATGCAACCTGGCCCATGTAGCATGCAACCTGACATTTGTAGCATGCAACCTGGCCTCTGTCGCATGCAACCTGGCCCCAGTGGCATGCAACCCGACATCTGTCGCATGCAACCTGGCCTCTGTCGCATGCAACCTGGCCTGTGTGGCATGCAACCCGACATCTGTCGCATGCAACCTGGCCTCTGTCGCATGCAACCTGGCCTCTGTCGCATGCAACCTGGCCTCTGTGGCATGCAACCCGACATCTGTCGCATGCAACCTGGCCTCTGTTGCATGCAACTTGGCCTCTGTGGCATGCAACCCGTCATCTGTAGCATGCAACCTGGCCTCCGTGGCATGCAACCTGGCCTCTGTAGCATGCAACCTGACATCTGTAGCATGCAACCTGGCCTCCGTGGCATGCAACCGGGCCTCTGTAGCATGCAACCTGACATCTGTAGCATGCAACCTGGCCTCCGTGGCATGCAACCGGGCATCTAACGATGGAATCGCCGAAATGAGACTGGAACCGGCGAATGAGACTCAAATGAGACAGGGTATTTTTTTGCGGAATTTTGGTTCCAGGGGCCATATTGATGTGGGATCCATGATAAAAAACGAACTTTGTTAAGAAATTTTGATTTTACAGCCGAAAAACAGCCAAAAACACTCCACGAAGGCTGAAAAGTTGGGATATCTGAAATTTGTTTAAAAGACAAGATTATTGCGATACTCACATATTTTGAAGTTGAAAATATGATATAATAACAAGGTAAGTTGAAAATTTATGAAAAGACCATGCATACTCCTAGCTTAGAATGTTTTTTGGGGTATTTTTGTGTCACGTGAAGCCGCGACACACTGAAAATAAGTGAAAATTGACTATAACACGGGATAACGGTGTTGTAGGCTCAAACTTATCTTAATTAAGAATGTTCAAAACAAAAGACATAAAAAAACTTCATAGGGCAGTGCTCCACAGCTGCGGGATGGCTCATTTTTAGCCAGTTCAGCTGAAATGGCTTAGGGTTTGAAGCGGGAGTGCAAGTCATGCCTTGAACTGTGATGAATGATGAAAATGCAAAGTATCCCTACTGTTCACAAGTTTCAAATATGGTCAAGAACCAAAAAAACACCACACACAATACGTGGGATTGAATCATATTCACAGTTACTATTTACACGCACGAGCATTACTCAGGGTTTGAGTGCAGGCTAGCCTAAGAGATGGGCGCTGGTGCTTCCCCCATAAGAGCGCTGTACATCCGCACCACCGCCTGTGCATACAGTGCGTCGGCGGTGCTGCCCGACTCCGCCTGGAAGGAAGCAAGGTCTTTAAGCTCCTCCAACCTGATGCTTGCCTCGAGGGCGGCGGGTGTGCTCTGCTCCTTCAAAGCAATGAGGAGCTTCTGTGCCTCTGCCCCGGCCGCTCTTTGCCTGTCAGGTACCAGCCTTGGCTGTCCCACAGGCACTCCTGGTGTACCTTGGGCGTCCAACGCCATGGGCATCGGCTGCTGCGATGAGCCCTGAAGACCTCGGAGAGGGCCAGCTTGGCCTCCGGGCATCAAAGCCTGCGAAAAGCCCCATTAGAGATGGTCAGTAGTGTGCCAGGTTTCGGAACTGCGAGGGACATGAATAGAAGAAAACAAAACAATAAAAAAAAAACGTTATATTCTAAAAAAAAAGGAAACCTTACCGAGATGAGCTGCATCGCGATCTCCTGGGTGTACCTCTCGCTGTTCTTATGGCTTTCCCGTTCGATGGCCATCTGCTCCTTCAGATCCTGGATGGCTTTCTGTGACTGTTCGTTGAGGGCGTTTTTGAACGTGTCCATCGTCTTGTTGGAAGCCTCGGAGAGTTGCTGCTGAGCAACGACGTGTTTGTCCGTCAGCTGCACCTGATGCTGCAGGTGCTTGTTCTCAATGGCCTCTTGCCTTTGCAACAGCGCTGCTTGGAGCTCCTTGGCCTCCTGGTTGCGCTCGTCCTGGTCTTTGCGCAATTCCTGCTCCCGAAGCCTTGCTTGCTTCCCCTGCTCCTCCAAGGCTTTCTTACCCTCCAACTTCGACTCCTCCAGAGCCTTCTGAAGGCGCTCGTTTTCCTTGGCAAGGTTGAAAACCTCAATCTCGGACTGGTCACGAGCACGTTTCAACTCTTCAAGGTTTTGTCTGTCGGCGTCGGAGTCGGTGTTGCTGGCATTAGCGTTCCGCACGCTTTCGGACGTCAGCCTCAAGAACAGGTCCGCCATGTACTTCTTCATCTTGGCGTCCTGTGAGCATGTGCAGGTTTGTCAGTCAACAGTCTGGTCATAACTTAATCAACAAAACAAAATGGGGAAAAGGGGGCCATAAGTACCATGTCCTGGACCTTCTCCTTTTTGGAAAGAGGTCTGTCTCGCCGCTTTGGGAGGTCATCCTCTTCCTCAGACTGGCTTTCTTGAACGAAGCTCTGAGAAGGCTCCTGCACTTCGTTTTGCATCCCAAAGGAACCGTGCAGTACTTCTTCAAGGTCCACCTCAGGCTCGTTGGTCTTTTCGCTGTCCGTAAGGTCCAGATTTTGCCGTAAGGTCACCGGCGGCCGACGAGAGGTAGTCCGTTTCCTTTTGGTATCTGCTGCTGGCTTTGGTGGCGATGACAGCTTTCGTTTCCTCGTGCCACTGCCCAAATCATCGTCAACAGCTCCGCTTGCACCCTTCCCCTTGGCCTCGCCAACAGCTCCGCATGCACCCTTCCATTTGGCCTCGCCAACCTTGGCCTTGGAAACTGCTTTCCGACTCCCCTTCGAGTTCTTGCTACCTTCACCAGCATGGTTGCCGGGTACTTTCTGCTTCGCGTAAGGAGTACTGTCCGAGAGCTGCATCGGTGCACCACTTGACATGACATATGCCGTCACCGTCCCCACCAAACGGAAGGTGAGCCCCGCTGAGAAGTTGGAGGAGGCGAGAGTCCAGTAGTTGGTGTCGCCAACCTTTGCCGCTGTCCTCGCCCCACCTGGCTGCTCCGAGCGCCTCTGCTCCTCGGCCGCGATCTTTTCCCAGGCAAAAGCCAATACCTGCTTAAAGCCTTGATACCTCTCGGCCTCCTCGGCTAATTCCCCATCGGCAAAGGGCAGCTTCGTGGGTAACGTTTCGGTGTCGCCGTCTGCATATTCGGGCAGGCGGATGTCGTGGGCGTAGACCTTGTTGCTCTGCAGCTGAAGAAACGGGTATCTGTCGCAAAAGTGCTCCTCCCGCGTGAGCGTGACATGTCGGTTCTGAAGGAGAGGGGTTTGAAACATGACGTATTCGGCCGTGTTCCCGGAATGCTTCTCGCTCAACAAAGTAGCATGCCACTGACCCGAGCTGCCTTGGCTCAAGTTGGCGCCAACGAACCGGGTTGTGGCGCCGTCTAGATCAACACCAGCCTCGTTCCCCAAGTCCATCACTGTTCCTACTTGCATGCCCTGTACCAAGGGCATGCGATACGTAAGTTTCTTCTCCCGGGTGAACTGCGCCTCGAGGTAGACGTACACCTGTAGAAGCCACCATTTCGAAATAAAGTAAAGTTACAGGCCAAATAAATGCAAACAAAGTGGTTTTCAAAGGCAGGCCGGTCGCTTACCGGCTGTTTCCCGTTTACCATACGCGGCACCAACTCCGTTCGTAGGTGCTTGACGTTGGTACGATGCACGTTCAAACTATCTTCCTGCGCCATCTCGTCGAAGGAAAGATATTCGGGGTCATCCGCAGATGGACCCCGTACGACTTGAAAGTCGACCGCTGCTCGAACATTTTCATCCTCACGGAACACGAAGGTGATGTCCTTCACGTCCCCGTGCTGGCAGGTGAGGTACGCGATGGCATCCCCAAAGGTGAGAAAAACACCTGGATTGCCTGGTTTTCGTAGGTTGAAGATCACCACGCGTTCCGCAACCGCATGCTCGGACGCAGGAGGCGTCCAGATCTGCTTGAGCCACGCCAGTCCCACTAACAGAGGCATCCCTAGGCTGTTGACCTCCTCAAACTCAAGTAGAAACAATTTTCTACCCTTCCTTGCCTTCGACCTAGGCTGCTCCAAGACGGCGTCGTCATCCTCGTGGGCCTGGTGGGGTGTGTCCACGATGACGCGTGTGTCCTCCTCCCCGGGTTTGGGCCCGTACCGCTCCTGGCACAACGTCAGCATATTTCTGACGATGTTTTTTTCGTCCGCCTTGTATAGTTTGCTTTCAAAAATATTATATTTGGACCCGTGCTCCAAGCATTTCAGCAGGAGCTCTTTCCCACAGGCATTATCCAGTCCGAAGTCTGCATGTATGACTACGGGCTTGCCGTCCCCATCCTTCAGACCGCCCTGGTCCAAGCACTGCCCCAAAAGCACGTACTCCCACCCATCGGCCGTGACCTTTACCAGCTCCTGGCAGGTGATCAGACCCAGCGAAACAAGGTCCAGGCTGAACGCATCTCTTTCAGCGTGGACCTGCAACTGATCCAAGGGGTTGCCATCCTCCTCGTAAGGCAACAAATCCGTTGCGGCATTCATCTCTTCTGCGAGGTTTTGCGCCGCATGTGCTTCTGCTGGTGTAACCGGAGGATCGCGTGCTTTTTTTGCGGGGCTGGGAGAGGCATCACCACCAGGAGCAACAAAATATTGCTCTATTTTTTCAGATACCCTTAAAAATGAGTCATCTGTAAAAAGCTTCTTCTCTAGAATGTGTTTCCACAAGGGGCCTTTTAATTCGTAGTTATCCCATGTTAGAAGAATCTCGCTCACATCTGCCGCATAGTCATAAGGAACGACACACTTGCCCTCGTTTTTGAGCTGACCTGCACCTAATATCTTCTCCAATTCGGGAAGGGCCCCATCCAACAGTTCTTGTCCGGAAGTTAAACCCATTATTGTTGAACACGAAAGTGCAGAATATAAAGTGAAATCTTGCGGTTTTTCGTCACCGGTACCCAGACAGTAAATTGTTTAAAAACTACCTGGGCACCGGTGACGACAAACCGCAAGATTGTGTCAAGGTGGTAACAATCTACCAAAGTCCTCGACGAATTCTGAGAATTCGTCGAGCGGGGCCCCAGCGCCCGTGACGAATTCTGAGAATTCGTCGAGCGGGGCCCCAGCGCCCGTGACGAATTCTGAGAATTCGTCGAGCGGGGCCCCAGCGCCCGTGACGAATTCTGAGAATTCGTCGAGCGGGGCATCAGCGCCCGTGACGAATTCTGAGAATTCGTCGAGCGGGGCCCCAGCGCCCGTGACGAATTCTGAGAATTCGTCGAGCGGGGCCCCAGCGCCCGTGACGAATTCTGAGAATTCGTCACGCGGGGCCCCAGCGCTCGTGACGAATTCTGAGAATTCGTCGAGCGGGGCATCAGCGCCCGTGACGAATTCTGAGAATTCGTCGAGCGGGGCCCCAGCGCCCGTGACGAATTCTGAGAATTCGTCACGCGGGGCCCCAGCGCTCGTGACGAATTCTGAGAATTCGTCGAGCGGGGCATCAGCGCCCGTGACGAATTCTGAGAATTCGTCGAGCGGGGCCCCAGCGCCCGTGACGAATTCTGAGAATTCGTCGAGCGGGGCCTAAGCGCCCGTGACAAATTCTGAGAATTCGTCGAGGGCCCTCGACGAATTCTCAGAATTCGTCAAGGGCTCTGGGGCCCTGAAAGAATTCCTGAAGAATTCGTCACCAATGTCACGAAACAGACACACCTAAAGCGGTTTTATTACCCGACTCAGGTAAGTATTTTTTGTTCTGCTCAAAACATGGAGTCCCGCAAAAAGAGACCCTCCAGAAAGCAGCTTGACAAAAAACAGCGAAACAATATCGCCACGTTTTGCTCGGCTGAATATTCATGCGGATGCTCTGAGAGATGCGATCGTCAGTTTGCGTACGCTTCCTACGAAAGAAACTATAATCATAAGAATCTTCTATCTCAGAGAGAGCTCACTTCTGTGCTGACTTCCACTATTGCTGATGCAGTCGTGCGGGACTCCAAAACAGGAGAGCGTTGCATCCCTTGTATCAGCACCCCGTTCAACTTCGGTGACAAGAGGGTATGCGCAGTCACTTTCCGCAACTTATGGGGCTTGCCACGTGCTACATTCTTTCGGTATCAGAAGGCTGCCCTAGCAATGGGTGGCATGATTCCGAAGACGACGGTTTTTCAAGAGAAAAAGATCCCCAAAACGCCGTTCGGTCCTTGTTACGACGCTTTTAAGGACTGGGCTATGGTTCACATGTTAAAAGGTCTTCCACAAGACATGCCAACCAATGGGTCGCTACAGATCAAGCCGCTGGATTACGACGTCGAGTATATTAATTACCGACGCCTGGTGGCGGAACCGGTCCTTGTCGTGAATAAGACCTTCCGGAAATACTGCAGGCACTTGGTCAAGAACGAACTGAAAATCCGTATTCGGAAGAAGGTCGAAGTGTCAGGCATGTGTTCGATCTGCGACAACCTTGACGCGCGTTGGGCTAAGTTGCAGGCTTCCGACCCAGACCATGACGCTTGGAAGGAGTTAACTAACCTGAAGGAATCACACAGCGAGACGCACAAGTATCAACGCAACTGCTACGATGCACGCAGGAGAGAAAGCGCTGATCCTCTTGGGGAGATCGACTCCATCGCCCTTGACGGGGCGGCAAACAAGAATACCGTGGTGCCTCACGCCCCTCATCAAGTGAAACACATCAACGAGAAGAAACAGAATTTCTTCAACTTGCATCTGCAGCTCACTATATTCCATGGTTGCATGTTGCTCTTCAATCTGAGTTTTCCTTGGAGCCAACCCAAAGGCGCGAACATGATGCTGACTTCCTTCACCAACCTGCTTGTGCTCCTGGCTTTTGGGCATAGTGGCAAACGATTCTTCAGGAAGACGTTGCATCTTCAAGTTGACGGAGGCTCTGAAAACTGGAATCGCTACACGTTCGGCTTTTGCGCCCTGCTGGTTCATTTTGGCATCTACCACAACCTCGTGTTGCATCGCCTGATGGTTGGACACACCCACAACGATGTTGATGGCTGGTTCGGTTTGATGAAGATGTACATATTCGGTAAGGACGCTACAAAAGCAGGCCGATGGCTCATCTTACTCGAAGACTATATCAGCTGGCTTGTATCGTGGCCGGTAAATAAGTTCTTGAAGAAGGTACAAGTTCAGGGTCAGCAGCTGGACTTCAAAAAGTGGTTGAAGCCGCATCTGAACTGGGACCTCACGGGATATGGAGGTATGGTGCGCGACGTGCATTACGTGGAATTCCAAAAAGACGAGCATGGCGTAGTTCGCATGAAGTACAAAGGGGGGGACCATATTAAGCCATGTCTTCCCAAAGGCGTAGACGAGGACTTGACCAAAGGTCTGGAAGTAATGAACAGCTATCCCGACATTGACAGCTCTCCACCCTTGCAGGAAGTGCAGCCGCTTCCAGCGAAGGAGGAGGCAGCCACCCTGAATGCGTTTCAGCGGCTATGTGATCATGGTGTCGACCGTATCTCTCATGAGCAACAAGAACATCTATGTGGGTATTTTCCTTTACCACAGAAAGCTTCCGACTACGACACCTGGAAGGGCCCGAAGTTTGATAAGCAGCAACCCTTGGACTTGAAGTTGCTGCTGAGCAACGCTTGGCACCAGAACACGACCGAGGCCTCCGACCCCGCAACAACTGCACCTCAACCAGAGTTGGAGACCATTGCAGACGGCAGAAATGTGATGGTCAAGGATCTGCCAGTGGACATTCCCAAAATAACGAAAAGATGTGAGCAAGAAGCACGTCGAGTTGAAGATATTTCTTTCTGGTGAGTTCTACAATAGTCACTTCCTTTAATTAGTACATGATATGAACCGCCATCAAGCACGCTGCCCATTGACTGACTAAAGCTATCCTCATTCTGTTCCTTATTATTCAGGTACAATAAGGGCGAGCTTAAGGCGGTGTTGGAGCATATGGGGCTCGACGGTGCGGGGCTGCCTGCAGAGTTGGCCACACGTTTGTTCAATGCGACCGCCGCAGCGCGCAAGGAACATCAGGAAAAGGGGCGTCGCGGTCAGCGTTCAAATGCAGGAAGCGCGAGACCGGTTTCCGACGACAACGGAGGTGGAGGTCGAGGCAAGGGACGTGGGGGGAGAACAACTGGCCCCGACAGTCAAGCTGCAGTTGCTGAAGCAGGTGCAGGGAAAGGTCGAGGCAA
>LGRX02032595.1:0-22669 GCA_001247695.2 Cymbomonas tetramitiformis | reverse complement strand
GGGGGCGAAGGCAAGGTGAGGTAGTGAAATTCATGGAAATCATGCTTGTTATCAAGGCCATACCTAAATTCCGTAATTTTGGTAGCGCGCTAGGACAAGTGAGGGGGGATTGTACTAGAAGTAGTTTTCAACGTAGAACATAAATTTGGGGTCCTTTACACGATTCAGGATAGATAAGGGGGCGAAATCGCACTTTCAAAATTGGTGAAAATCTTCCACGATTCTTGTGGTAGGCTGAGGGGGGGTGGCGTGGGGCGGTTGGCTTAAGGGTGAGTGGGAATGGTGAGATGGGGTCGTGGGTGGCAAAATACATCCATCGGGATGTGTTTGACTTTGTATCAACGCCATGGGTCGGTTGGCATCGAACTTCGCCCGAGATGGTGGGGTGCACTCAGGGGGTGGCCACAGGGGGTGTCCGATTTAAGGCTGGGGGCTGAGTGTGAGGGTGGCGTGGGGCGGCGGGCTTAAGGGTGAGTGGGAATGGTGAGATGGGGTCGTGGGTGGTAAAATACATCCGTCGGGATGTGTTTGACTTTGTGCTAACGCCATGGGTCGGTTGGCATCGAACTTCGCCCGAGATGGCGGGGTGCACTCAGGGGGTGGCCACAGAAGGTGTCCGATTTAAGGCTGGGGGCTGAGTGTGAGGGTGGCGTGGGGCGGCTGGCCTAAGGGTGAGTGGGAATTGTGAGATGGGGTCGTGGGTGGTAAAATACATCCATCGGGATGTGCTTGACTTTGTACTAACGCCATGGGTCGGTTGGCATCGAACTTCGCCCGAGATGGTGGGGTGCACTCAGGGGGTGGCCACAGGGCTGGATTCCGGGCAAGACAATTTGACCATAATGTTAAGGTTTTTCGCTGCAGGCGTAAGGTATCGATGGTATGGGGGGCTTACCGATACGCCACGAAGTACTTAAATGATGGAGTGTAGTATTGGGCTAACCCTGAATGTGGTGGCGTCCCTCTGCTAGTCGGATATGCTGCCCAAATTGCAGTGGAGTCCGAGGGGGGGTCGCCCAGGGTATCAAGCATGGTGTCTTCCCCAGTTCCTTATGGGGAAACCTGGTGCCGTGCGGAAGCGTTGCTGAGTGACGACTTGTTCGCCGTTGTGGAGGGTACCGTCGGTACCCTAAGATGCATTAGGTCATGTACACGTTATATATAAGGTGGGGTGTGGATTGAGGCCGGATTGGTTGTTCGAATGCGCGTGGACGCTCTGAGCTTCCCTGCGGGGCTGAGGGGTGCGAAATGCGGATGTGGCTAACTCGGGTGGGTGCGGCGGAAGGGGCTGGAAACAGTCATCGAAGGTGTATTGATCAGCGTGGTGGTGACATAAATTAATCACTTTTCAGCGAGGAATCCAAATATCAACTTAATTTGCCCACCCGACGAAGTCTTGAGGTCGTAAGGGGAGCGGGGGCGAAGGGGGGGGCGAAGGCAGGGTGAGGTAGTGAAATTCATGGAAATCATGCTTGTTATCAAGGCCATACCTAAATTCCGTAATTTTCGTAGCGCGCTAGAACAAGTGAGGGGGGATTGTACTAGAAGTAGTTTTCAACGTAGAACATAAATTTGGGGTCCTTTACACGATTCAGGATAGATAAGGGGGCGAAATCGCACTTTCAAAATTGGTGAAAATCTTCCACGATTGTGGTAGGCTGAGGTGGGGTGGCGTGGGGCGGCTGGCTTAAGGGTGAGTGGGAATGGTGAGATGGGGTCGTGGGTGGTAAAATACATCCATCGGGATGTGTTTGACTTTGTACTAACGCCATGGGTCGGTTGGCATCGAACTTCGCCCGAGATGGTGGGGTGCACTCAGGGGTGGCCACAGGGGGTGTCCGATTTAAGGCTGGGGGCTGAGTGTGAGGGTGGCGTGGGGCGGCTGGCTTAAGGGTGAGTGGGAATGGTGAGATGGGGTCGTGGGTGGTAAAATACATCCATCGGGATGTGTTTTACTTTGTACTAACGCCATGGGTCGGTTGGCATCGAACTTCGCCCGAGATGGTGGGGTGCACTCAGGGGTGGCCACAGGGGGTGTCCGGTTTAAGGCTGGGGGCTGAGTGTGAGGGTGGCGTGGGGCGGGCATACAAATGCATATACGAAGTTTCAGAGTAATCGGATACGAATCGATATATATATCACAACCGGTGATTATGCAATACGGCCCGTGTTACGAAAACATTTTTATTCTGTAACAAAGCTCCCAAAGGAATCGTGTTTCATCACTATATAGCACAGATTGTTCGGCTAGTTTCTCTCGTCACAGGAATCCCTGTTTTTCCCCAACCTGCGCCGCCATAAATGTCATCTCTATCGTCATCTGTCACGGTATTGTACCAACACCGTTGATTCTGTCATAATCGTTCCTAATAATATTTCTATCGTTCACGATTCTGCCAGAGAGATAACATTTACTGATTTTGCATTCTTCATCCACGATCTCAGATTCCCTATCAATATTTCTCCCAATATGCCGGTAATCTGAATCGGATCCCCCTTCCGTGGGGGTAATTGGCAGTCTATCGTGCCCCCTGGCACAACTCTCCCCCCCTTAGGGGTGGCTTTCTCCTGATGTCACCCCAGCATCTTCATCACCTGTATTCCTGGGAAATAACCGCTGAAATAAGGTTCTCAGTAACTTAGCAGGTATAGGATATACTGCGCGAGAATTCTGCATCCCCTGCTGATCTGGATGAGGCCCTAGTTGAGCAGTAAGGGGGTGCACTCCAGTTGCCCATTTACATGGACACGGAGTCTGCGAGGTACATTCCCGCAGTGGTACGCTGGGCGGCGCATTAGTCCAGATACAAGTAGGTTTCTTATACTTCTCCCCGTACATACAATATGAGCAAAACAAAGGGGTAGGTAATTGATCCACTACAGGTCTGAATCGCAAAGCATTGGGATATCGCCCTTTTGGATTTTCCAGAAACCAATAGCGTGGTCTGAGATATTCGATGATGTCAAGGGTGCGTTCTACACAAGCATCTGCAGATATTAAATCTGGTGGTCCTCCAGTAGTTCGCGCTTGACTATATTGGGTACACGGTGGACTCGCCCATATTACATCAAAATATCCAGGAGGGTAATAGCTCCAATATTCCCAATCTTCAATTCTGGTGACATGCGTAGATCGCCAGAACTTATCAGAATCTAAAGATACTGTCTGTGCCTGAGGGAAAGCATTCTGAGAAGGATCTTTGAACTGAGCCAGTGCCACTGAAGAGTACCAGTATTCTGATAGGTTT
The DNA here is from genome assembly GCA_001247695.2 of Cymbomonas tetramitiformis. Taxonomy (NCBI): domain Eukaryota; kingdom Viridiplantae; phylum Chlorophyta; class Pyramimonadophyceae; order Pyramimonadales; family Pyramimonadaceae; genus Cymbomonas; species Cymbomonas tetramitiformis. The sequence continues at coordinate 19,421 of LGRX02032595.1, read as the reverse complement.
TACTGGAGCTGGCGATAACTCAGTCACATACGCCACTTCTCCAGAATCGGTAAAGTGTTGTTCTTCCCATGGAAGACACGCACTCGCAGAACTGTTAGACATACCCCAGAACTGCGCTGATAATTGCTGCACTAATGTCCCACTGTCCGCTGTCATTATTGACGCAGCATTCTGGTGCCGTCGATGTTCCCTTCTCCGCGCAGCTGAATCCCTGACCTGCTGTTCCATTGCTAGGCGTCTCTCTTCAAAATCCCGCAACTGTTGTAATGGGGCACCGCGCTCTAACTTATCACGCGTTCTCCACTGATCATGGGCTTTAGAGAACCCGGTCCATCGCACCTTCCATTCCTCTATTTCTTTGCCCCTGCTCACGCGTACGCGTCGGCTCAAGATTTTCTCTACATGAGCCTCCTTCTGTCCGTCCACCATCACTGCTTCAGGTGTCACTGTCTGCTGTCGCAGAGCGAAAGTGTCCTCTCCACCTGTGTAGGGTTTCAATCTGTGCTGCGCGAACACGTCATGCACTCTCCAATGTGGGGGCAACTTCAGTCTATACGCCACTGGTGCCCCTCTGTCTGCCTCAGGCATCTCCGCCTGCAGATCGCTGTAAAAGCGTTCCGTAACTGCAACTGGACCATGCCACCTCTTGCTCAGCTTGCGGCACAAGGCTCTGTCCATCAACTTCTCTGTGAGATGTTTAGCCTCAATCCAGACCAAGTCACCTACCGCATACTCCCGCTGCGTGTGTCGCTGATCAAAAGCGTCTCGCTGCCTGCGTTGTGCTAGCTCAAGTTTGCTGCGTGCGTCCCGCAACTGCGACGAAAATCTCGACGCCCATTCATGTGCAGTCCCCACCCCTCCTTTTCGTCGCCCGCTGTGCAACTGAGCGGCCTCCAAGAAGATGTCAAGCTGCGACATGGGCGACACACCACAACATAATTCAAATGGAGTGAAGCCTGTAACATCATTACGCGAATCGTTGATTGCGAACTCTACGTTTGTAGCGTATAAGTCCCAGGACTCCGGATTGTCCTCCACAAACGATCTCAACATGTCCTCCACCACCCTGTTAGTGTGCTCCGCTTGACCATCAGAGCGAGGGTTGTAGGGCGTAGTCATCGCCACCTTCACACCCATCAATCTCATCAACTCCTTCCAGAAGGTATCCTGGAAGCGTGGATCACGGTCACTGACTATTTTCATCGGAGCTCCATGTTGTCTCCACACCGTGTCAAAGTAGATACGTGCCACTGTAGCAGCAGAGCTGTCCCCAAAATTCATAGGAACCACATGTACCATTTTAGACAGTTTGCATGTAAATGCTACAAATGCGTCATTGCCCTGCTCAGTTAAAGGTAGGCCTGTGACGAAATCCACTCCCACATCCTGCCATACCCGAGTTGGAATAGAATGCGGGTTCAGCAATCCATCTGGGAAAGATGATCTGGGCTTCACCGCCTGACAAACTGAACAGGAGGCAACCCATTCTCCCACATCTTGGTGTGCATTCCTCCACCAAAACCTTCGCAGAACACGCTCCAGCGTTTTATCTCGGCCAGTATGGCCAGCTGTCGCTGACTCATGCGCTTCGCGCATAATAATCTCTCTCAGCGGAGAGTCCTCTCCCAGCACCAACTGAAATCTTCCCGATGCAGTTCTCCACAGTACTTCACCCACCAGACAGAATTCTTTGGTGCGGCTGTGAGGAGCACACTTTACCTTAGTGCGTAGCTCATTGAGAGGTCCATCTCTAGTATATTCGGACTTCAAGGCCCCCAAGAAAGCAGCATCAGACGCTCCTTCCTGAGAGTCACGCAATTTGGCTGCTTTGCCTGCGTGTATTATGTGTTCGGTTGTGAGGACTGAACCAGTCTCACAAGGGTGCAAGTAACACTTACAGGGAATATGGTACTGGGGCCATAGGTTGATATCGGAATACTTTGTATACTGTCGGATATTTCTTTATACTTAGATGAACTTTCACTGTTTGAAGTTACAAGACACCAGAGGTCAGTGCCAATGTGTAACTAATTCAAAAACTGACATGAGAGCTTGTTCAGCTCGTTAAGTAGTAACATGTCGACTCGAATTCCCTCAGATCTCATCCGAATTCGACAGTCACAGTGCTCAGTCACTTCATGTTCACATATCCTATGACAGGTCTTGTCATTTGGCCCTTGGGCTGCAGCTGCCAGTCATACAATGATCTCTGCTCTGAATTACTGAATAGTCATAGATCTGATGATGTGGCAAGAACTGGGGCTCTCCTGGTTTCCCTCCAGTTCTGTGTGGCTGTTTGAATATGAAATGGTTCCCACCATTTCTGGGATGGTTTCCCACCAATTCTCTCAACCTTCAAAACTCACTTTCGGGTCAGGCATTTCTGTCAGTCATTTCTGTCAGACCTCTCGTCATCTGGTCATATAAATGCCTGTCATTGGTGACTGTCATAGTACCCGTCACTCGCCATTCTGACACGTCGTCATTCTGTCTCGTGACTTACCCTAGCACAACTCTCCCCCCCCTTAGGCGCGCGCTTACGTCCTCGCTAGCGTTTAGTGTTCGCCTGCATTTACATTGTCTGGGGATCAACAAACATGCACAGTGATGCTGGCTGCTAAGCCTCGGGTTCTCGGGTCCCGTGCCCCTCAGTCCTCGGGTCTGAGTCCCCCTGGCTTCTAAGCCTCGGGTTCTTGGGTCCCGTGCCCCTCAGTCCTTGGGTCTGAGTCCCCTTCCGCGCTGGAGGTTTCCCGAGGCTCCGTCCCCGAATTACGCTGCCAACGCTTAAACGGTTCTGTCGCCCTGGTACTCCTCTCGCTCTGCGGGTCTTGCGCTGCTTTGCGCCCTGAGGGTTTTAGACCTCAGTATCTTGTTCCTGCATCGGGATCTCGTCCGTCTGCGCTGTCAGAGTGGCGATGATGTCCATGACTGCTGCTGCGCTCTCCTCGCTCATGCGCTTCCCCAACTTCAGTCCACAGAACAGATGGTGCAACAAGGTGCGGGGAATCGCGTACACTGCTTGCGCTGACCCCATGCCTCGTGTTCTGGACGCTGAAACTCCTGCCTGCGATGAAGTCTCGTGCTTTCCCAGCACAGCTCTCGCGGGACATGGTGTTGCTTGGGTACACTGCAGCAGGGGTACGGGTAGCACGGCGTTCGTCCAGATATGTGTAGGTTTCATGTAGGGTGTCCCATACCTACAGTAGGAGACGGGGTGAGGAGCGGGCAAACCCTTCATCACAGATCGCGTGTGCAGCCCTCGCAGAGCATCTCCCGCTGGGTTCTCAATGAAGTAGTATGCTGGGTCGTAGTACTCGAAACTCGATGATCTGCCGAGTACGCTTCACTCGCCGATCAGCCAGCTCCAGGTCCGGTACTCCCACAGTCTTGGCCTTGCTGTACTCCTTACATGGTGGGATCGCCCAGATCACGTCGAAATAGTGTCGGGGGTACAGCCTGTAGTTCCAGTGGAGAATGTCCTCGGTGCATGTTGCTTGCCACTTAGGAAGAATATCCACAGTCACCACTTCGCAGCCGTCGAACTGTCGTTGGAACTGTTGTTCTACAGACCCAGTCCCACAGAAGAGGACGAGGATCCTCACAGGATGTTGCACCTTCGTAAGATGCGGCTGATAGACCTGACTGGCACCCTTACTGTAAACCTTCGGAGTGGGGGCTCTCATTGCCATGAGCTGAGCCCTCTGCTCCTGCTGCTGACCGTGCGTCTCCCTACGCCTCTTCTCTGGGGCCCTCCTCTGCTTCTCCTCATCGGCCTCAAAGGCCCTTAGGGGTTCCAGCCTGCCTCCCTTGCCCTCCAGGTCTTCCCGGGTCCGCCACTGGCTGTGACTGTGTGGTAATCCCTTCCACTTGGTCAACCACTCCTGTACTGACCCGCCAGTTTTCCCGCCTAGCTTTCTGAAGCGTGTGCGAATGATGCGCTCCACCTCGCGCTCCTTCTGCCCTTCTACCATTACTGGCGGTGGTGCCATCTCCTCCCGTCTGCTAACAAAGTGATCTGCGCCTGACTGTACTGGGCTGAGCCTGTCTGCAGTGAAAGTGTCATGTACCTTCCAGTGCACGGGCAGCTCCAGTCTGTATGCTGACGGGGCTCCTCGGTCCTGTACTGGCAGTTCTTGCTGTCGATCGCTGTACAAACACTCTACTACTCGCAGAGGTCCGTGCCGCGATTTGCGCAGCTTGGGTTTCAAGCCCCTGTCACCGGGCAACGTCAAGTGCTGTCCATCCACCCACACCTGATCATTCACCTTATACTGCTGGAGACGGTGCCGTGCATCGAACTGCTCTATCATACGCTGCTGAGCCAGTTGCAAACCTTCTCGTGCCGCCTGCAGCTGCTGCGCGAACTGCTTGGCCAACTGGTGAGCGGTACCCTGCTTGTCCGCTGCTGTGCGACCTCCCTTCCTCCTCTTTGCGCCTCCCTCCAGAGCTGCGTTCATGAAGAGGTCCAACTGGGTCGCTGGCGCATGTCCGTACACCAGTTCGAACGGTGAGAACCCTGTTACTGCCGACTTGGAGTCGTTGATGGCGTACTCCACTGGAGCCACCCACAGGTCCCAATCCTCCTGGTTCTCTGCCACGTAACAACGCAGCATGCGCTCCACAGTGTGGTTACTGCGCTCAGCCTGGCCATCACTCTGCGGGTGATAAGGGGTGGTGCTGGCTACCTTCACGCCCATCAGTCGCATGAACTCCTGAGTCAGAGCGTCTCGAAAGCGCGGGTCCCGGTCGCACACAATCTTCATCGGGGCCTCGTGCAGTCGCCACACTGCATCCATGAACATTCTGGTCACCACCTCCGCTGAGCTATCGTTATACGCCATTGGGACCACGTGCACCATCTTACTCAGTTTACACGTAAATGTAGCAAAGGCATTCACACCTCTCTCTGTCGTGGGGAGCCCAGTGACAAAATCTATGCTCACCACTTCCCACAATCGGCTAGGCACAGTGTGAGGCTGTAACAGGCCTGCTGGGTATCCTTGGCGCGGCTGGGTTTGCTGACAGGTTACACAAGTCTTCACCCATTCAGCTACGTCCAGGTCCATTCGCGGCCACCAGAATCGTCGTCTGACTCTGTCCAAGGTCTTGTCCCTCCCTGTGTGACCTGCTGCAGGTGCTTCATGAGCCTCCCTCAAGACCAGCTCTCTCAGAGGGGAGTCGGGAGCTAATACCACCTGATAGCGCCCTTCCGCCACTCTCCAGATGATGTTACTCACCAGCCGAAAATGCTCGGTGCGGTGATGCTGAGTGGCCAGTAGTTCCTGCTTCATGGCTGAAAGGTACTCACTGCGCCTGTGCTCTGCTCGTAAGGCACGCAGAAACATGCCCGGTTCCACCACACCTGCCTGGTCCCTGACCTTGGCTGCTGCACCCTTGAGAGTCACTGCTGGTGATGCTGAGGGTCTTTCCCTTGGAGCTGTGATCTCTTCGAAGTGCTTTCGCTGCGGCTTAGCCAACACTACCAAGACGGGCCATGGAATGGGCAACTCCTGCAAGGCTGTACGGTGTCCCCTTTCTTCGCCAGGAGAGACGAACATCCGATTGGGCTCCCCTTGTTCGTTCACTCGGGGTATGGTCTCCGCAATCTCCATTCCGTACTCTCGTAGCAAGGGCGAAGGGCCGCCAGTCAGCCTGCGGGAAGTCAGGCAACAGGAACAGCGCGGCTGTGCTCTGGGGGGCGTGCCGGGCCTCTGAAGCGTAGTGCCTTAGGATGTCTGCAATGCTCACCTTGGAATCCGAGAAGGGTGGGTTACACCACACCACGCGACCCCTCCACTGTTCCTTCAGGCAATCTGTCCAGAACGTGTCCACCTGCCGGTTCTGCCCCATGAGGTCGCAGCATGCGTCCACCTGGAACCGTCCACCCAACACTTTCGCGTACTTGGCTTGCAGTCGACTAAACTCGGACGGAATCAGCTTCCAGTCCTGATTGTCTACCAGGGGTCCTCCGGGTCGGATCCTTGGACTTGCTTGCTGCCGCTCTGCTGCTGTCGCTGGCGGTTGTGCTGCTGGTTGCTGCGCTGCTGCTCGCTGATGACTGCTGCTGCTCCGCTGCTGGCTTCTGAGCTACTGTTGCAGGCGGCTGTGCTGGGGGTGTCTCTGACAGAACGGCTTCTGCATCCAAGGGAGACGCTGGGTCATCACCTGTTGCCGATTGCCCTGCTGCTGCCGCTCTAGTAGTTACGCCCGCAAGGGCAGAGGCTGCCGCCATCGTGGCCACTGTGTCCATGGCGTCGCGCCACAGGTCGGGGGTCTCCGCCCACCACAGTCCATTAAGCTGCGTCAGCTTCCCAGTCACCACAGGAGGGCTCACTGGAGGGTATTCCTCGTCCTCCTCGTCTGCTGAGCTGAACCCCGCTGGGTTCCCTTTAGCTCCCGCTGCTCTTCGGCCCTCCTCCGCAGATACAGGCTGGTCGGTGCTCGGGTCCACATACCCTGCTTCCTTAAGCCCTTCTCGCGCTGTCGCCTGCGCATAGTCCGGTCGCCGTGAGGCAGCGTCCGGTACCACCAGTGTGCGTCCTGGCACGTGCTCCATTGCATGCACTCCTACTTCCACCAGATCTTCATACCACCTGGCCTGTCGTCGGCTGAGCTCACGTCCAGGTGCAAACAGCCACTTCAGTGGAGCATGTATGGTCCCCCATCAGCCTAAACTCCGTGAAGATCAGGTAGTGTCTCCACGTCTGTGTGGTGCAGTGGTGAATCGCGGCCAGTTCTCGTTCACCCGCGTGGTAGTTCTGCTCGGCTGAGGAGAATTGCTTACTCTCGAAGGCTATGGGCTGCAGACCCTTGCCTAGATCCTGCATCAGCACGCCGGCTAATGCCACTGCACTCGCATCGGTCTGCACGACAAAGGGGCTGGTGCCACGATGAGCTGCTTCCTGATCGGGCAAGATCAAGGTCGGTGCAGTGGTAAGGGCAGTCTTGAGCCGTTCAAACGCCTGCTCCTGATCTGGCCCCCATTCCCAGGGCACTAAGTTCTTGGTCAGCTTGGTGAGCGGGTGCGCCAGGTCAGAGAATCCTTGGATGTACCGCCTGTAGAACCCAGCTAGTCCCAGGAACTGTCTCACGTGCTTGACCGTCTCCAGCTTGGGCCAATCCTTTACGGCTGCGACCTTGTCTTGCTGGGGTCGGCATCCTGTACGATCGATGACGTGCCCGAGGAATCGTACTGAGCGTTTGAAGCACCTCAGCTTCGATTCCTTCAGTTTGACTTTATTTTGGCGACAGACCTCCAGTACTTGCTTCAAGTGCCCGAGATGCTCAGTTGGGTTGCGGCTGAAGATCATGATATCGTCCACGAACACTCTTACGAAAGGGAGGTGTCCTAGGTAACTCTGCATCATACGCTGCCAGCAAGAAGGACTGTTTGATAACCCCATGGGCATAACCAGCCACTCATAAGCTCCGAACGGCGTAGTCATCGCCGTCTTCTCGATTGCGTCCTCTTCCATGGGCACTTGCCAGAATCCCCACAGAGCGTCCGCGGTGGAGAAGATGGTCGCTCCCTGCAGGTCATCAATGAGAGACTGTACGTCCGGCAAGGGGTAACGGTCCTTAATAGTGATCTCGTTGATCTGTCTGTAGTCAATCACCAGCCTCAGTTCCTTTGGGTTCGAAGGCTTGGGCACCATCAACACCGGACTGCCCCATGGCGAGGAAGAAGGGCGGATGTACCCTTTTGCCAGAAGCTCGTCCAGTTGCCCACGAAGTTGTCGCAACTCCTCCATGGACAGCTTGTAGCACCTCTTGTGTCGTGCGCCATCACGGTACTCGGGGTCCACGCGCAGCGGCGATTTGTGGTCGCGGTCCACGACGCCCTTGGGAAGCTCCATGCCCACCACGTCCACATATGCCTTCTTCAGCTCCGCCAGCTCGTCCCATATCCATTGTGGGACTTCCTCAGCGTCTTCCTCGTCAGGAGGGGTTGACTGAGCTGGGGTCTGCTTGAGCTTGGCTCCACCGCTGCTCCGCTGCTCGGCCTCATCGTCCTCACCACGGCTCCGCTGCTCGACTTCGTTGTTCTCACCACCGCTCCGCACCTGCTCAGCCGCCGTCACCACTGGAGCTGCAGTTGCTGGCGCACGTCGTCTACGCCCTTTTCTCCTTGATGGAGCACCGGTATACTCCCGCAGCGTCTGCGCTGTCCTCCACAGTTGGTGAGCCTCACTCTCCCAATCAGGCTCCAACCCTTCTGCGTGATCGCGCGCAGCGTGTTCCCTGCGCTCTCGGGGCAACATCTGAAAAGCCTCCCATCGAGCTCGTACGGGGTATGGTCCCCAGTCCAGCAATGCCGGAGTGGCAGAAGTGGGGCACGTTACCGGGCGCACCGCGCAGACTAGCTCCTGAGCTGCGTCGTCCGCGTCGAGATCCTCCGAGTCTGAGGAGCTAGTGGCCGAAGCCAGAGTTGCCATGCTTGCTTCCGTGCCATCGCTGTCCTCGTATTCCTCGCATGAGGTCTCCTCCCCCCCCTTAGGCTGGCGACGTCACACTCCGATGATGAAGAGGAGGAGGTCTCCGACAAAGCAGCAGCTGCTTCCAAAGGAGAGTTGGGGTCGTCGGAGGCTTCCGTCTTGAAGGTCCCGTCAGGCGCCAAGTACATGATGTAGGCCTCCTGCCCGCTGTTTTTCAGTGCTCGCAAGTCCTTCCTAGCTTGCTTGGTGCTGATTAGCTGAGCCTCCACTAGGCCCATAGCCTGGCCCTCTCCGAGTTCGAGGACCCCGGATTGCACCCCGCAATGACTACCTTCTGTGACCCATGGCCAAACCGCACACTCCCATACTGTGCATAGTCAAAGGTGATCCGCCGCTGTGCTCGTAACCAGTCACCCCCAGCACCACGTCCACACCCAAGGATAAGGGCATCACTCGCAGAGTCACCTGCTTGGCATAACTTCCCTTCCGCGTCTCCGCCGTGAGCTTGGGTCGAATGCAAGAGTTGGCGTCGTAGACTGTGCCATCTGCAACCTGCACCCGCATTGGTTTCTCATGGACTGATGGTTGAAGCTTGAGCTTCTTCGCAGTCTCTAGGGATGTGAAACTGGAGGAGGCCCCAGTATCGATGAGAACCTTCACTCGCACCTTACCAATCCATGCCCAGAAAATCATGAGTGTGGGCCCTGACGCGTCCATGGCAGCTAGCAACATGTTCGTCCAGCCATTCTCCCCAGCGTCCCGCCCCCGCGTCTACGCCTATATCAGGCCTAATGCTGGCCAGTTTGTGCAAACCTGGCTCCACTTCCTGCGGGTTCAGTTCTTCGTCAGAGTTGTCGTCAGGTAGGTGGTAAGTGCCGGCCTCCGCTATCAGGGCAGTCCAGCGGGCAGACCTGGTGATGGAGTCTTCCGGCACTGGATCATCTGGCCAGGGTGCTGGTCTGGCGGCTGCCGTCTCCCTGCTCGCCTTCACCATCTTCCTCAGGTGCTCTATGCGGCCCTTCACCTGTACCATGGCACTCCTGACTCTGTGCTGATGCACCTCTGCTTCCCGCCGCCTGCTCGTCAGTGTCCTGGCTGCCTCCCACGCTGCTGGTTTGTCACGTTGCACTCGCTGTTGTGCTCGCGACAGTGGCGGCGGTTTGGCGCGGTCTAGCCGTCGTCTCAGCGCGCGTCCGAAGAGTTGCCGGGGCGTCGCCTCCTCTCTGAACCTTACCCGTCTAGCACCTGATGGCTGCAACGCACGTTGATACACACCTTTGATACAAGGGTGTCCCTGGCTCCCTCGCCCAAACAGGGGAAATCTGATCTGTACCTCTGTGGGGGTGGATGCTTGTGCTGGTGGTACTTCTGGTTCAGCCTCGCTCGGAGCCACCACTGTGACCGGGTGGGATCTCTTCAGCCACCTCACCGCTCGCTTCATCTTCTCAGTCGCCTTCTGAGCCGATCCCGGACCATACCTCATCCGGTGATCTTCCCTGAAATGGGTGTTCCACCGGTAGGGCTGGCTGTGTCGCCCCCTCGCAGACCTCTCCTCCAGAGGCCTGGTCCCGCTCCTGTCGGCCTCAGCAAGGGGCGGAGTACTCCCCCTGCTGGCTCCGGGACCTATGCCTTGCGACCGGGAGAGGAACTGGCCCCCGCGGCCTCTCCCTCGCCAAAATCTGAACCCCTCTCCTGCGCGATGACTGCGAACGTCTCCTCCATAAGTTCCGGGCTTGCGCCAGAGTTCTCCAGGGTCTCGAACGCCTCATCCCAGATGCACTTCACCCATGCGGCTTTCTTCTGCTGGTCGTGCTGCTGCGGGCAGTCCCTCGCCAAGTGCTCCTTAGATTTGCACTTCCTACAACCAGTGTACGTGGACGATCCAGGCAGCTGCCTGCCCTCCACCTCTGCTGGCGCTGTCGGTAGAGCGTAGCACTGCTCCACGTGCTCATCGAGGCACTCAACCAGCGCAGCCACTGGAAAGGGGGACTGGTCCCTGGCTGCCTTCAGTCCCACCGGGTCCCGACGCTCCTCCAATGTCGCCTGCTCCACGTATATGCGAAGCAGTTCCGCCTCCCACCCAGCTGGTCCAGTTGACTGATGGAAGTCCACCTTGCCCAACAGCTCCTTATGAACTCTCGCGTGCAACTCTGGTGTCAGTCCACTGAGGAAGATGCCGGGTAATGAGGCTCTGCTGACTGGACCGGTGACTCCGTGTTTATGCAGGGACTCCATCAGCTCAAACGCTTCCATTAGAGCGTGGTGGAAGGTCCGCGCGTTCCTTCCTGCGTTCCTGCCAGAGGCCTGCCGAGACCGTGACAACATGCTGGGCAGAATGCTAAGGTGAGCGTCGCTGATGCAAGATCGCGCGAGGGTACCGATCAGATCGTCCAGCGTATTCATCTGACCGGTCAGAACCTTCTGGTTTAGCAACCCTTGGACTGATCCTTCCACCCTATCTCTGATGATCAAACGCAATTCTTCAGAGACAGTGGTGACCGTGGCTTCACTTCCCTCGTCGTCCTCGTTCATCTTCTTCGTGGCCAGCGCCCTCTTCACCTGCGGCTCCTTGAACTAATCTTGCAGCTCCCTCATCAAAAGTTTTAACGGCTGCAGCAGATGACCAGATGACTTCTCACCCGTTGTCTGGTCTAGAGGACACGTGTACGTAGTGATGCGCTCCCTTAGCTTCCGTAAAGTACTCAGGAGTCTGTCCTCTGCCTCCAGCTTCTTCAGCCGTGTCTGCTCCAATCGTGCTGGATCGGTCTCTGACCGTAGTGGGGGTTCACGTTCCTGCTCGGACGCGTCTCTGCGAGGCGGGGGTCCACGTTCCTGCTCGGGTGCGTCTCTGCGGGGCGGAGGGTCTGGATCTGGCGGGGGCTGCTGATCGCTAGTACTCCGCGGCTGAGATTGTGGCGTTGTCACATCGGGCGTGGGAATGATGGGCAGCTGAGCTAAGGCTCCTGTCCAGGGGGGTTTGGTGCACTCCTGACAAAGAGGCACCTGCACACAGGTCCGGTTGGAACCCAGCATCACATCCCAGATTAATCCAGGGGTGACCCGGATCTGGCCCTCGGGCGATCGCAGTAAGCGACCACACCGGACACACCCTGCGCCTTCGGGTACCGTGTGACCTGTGTCGCTTATGAGCTGCATCACTGGACTGGGCAGGGTCTCGCGAACTCTATGGTTCTTTGCGTGCCCATAACTCACAGCTAAGTTGGAATACTTTGCTGCAATGGCGGTAGCTTCTTCCACCCCCGAGTTGTGCACCCTCACGTGGTCCCGGATACCTTGTTCCACAGTGATAGGAACTGAGGGGTATCTCCACTCCAAGGCTGGGCATTAGTTTGAAAATCGAAACCTCTTAGTAACTAATTAGTGCATTTTCATAACCGATTTGATACCTGATTATCAATGTTCTGATACCTATTTGATTGTAATTAGTGTATGCTGAGAAACCTATTGTGTTGGGTGTTTGTGCACCTTTCAAACATATTTGATTAGTGTACTGATTTTTTTGTAACCTATTCGATTCTTATTTTTCAGCCAAGTGGAACCTATTTGATTAGTGTTTACTAAATGATCAAAACCTATTGGGTTAGTGTTTTTACTCTATACAAACCTATTTGATAACAGTGTTTTTCCCCGATTATCAAGACTGCAAGGGGTATTGCACACAAAGTAAGGCGAAGGCCAGTTCAGGCAAGTTGTTCAGGCTAAAAAGATAAGTTCAGGCAAGCTGTTCAAGCAAGGCACACAACAGGCTGACAATCTATCATATGAATAATATTACTTATGAACAGTCACTGATCCTTACGCGGAGCATATGCTCCAAAGTGTCCTCATCAGTACTTTTTGCGCAGATCATCATGCATCCTACCAGCAGCACTGAATGTTCGCTCTACACCACCAGTTGTGGCCGGGCACCCTAAAAACTGCCTTGCCATGCGATACACGTCAGGCAGGTCCTTTGCCTTCTCATTCCACCACAACATAACATCAAACCCTTCCTCATTAGCTTCTTGGGGCAAAGACAGGTAGGTGTCAAGTTGGTCTTTTATGACTAAAGCAGGGGTACTACTACTGGCAGTTTGTTTCTTCTTCCTCATGAAAGAAGACTCGCCAGTTGCTCGCTTTTTAGAAGCGCATGAGGACAAACGGGCAGAATCAGCAGACAGAGTTGGCTTGAAGTCGGTCCACGCAGTTCGCAGAAAGCTGAGCGCACGCTCACGCGTCATAGAGCCATAGTCAAAGATATTGCACCCGTCGAAGTCCCAGTTTTTCCAGCGAGGATCAAGAAGGGTTGACACGGTGTAGTCTTCCAGGATGCCCATTGGGAGATCAGCACACCACCGTTGCTCGAACTGCGTGTACATGGCTTCACGTCCCTCACGCACGGCAGGTAACAACCCAGTGTGTTTCAGCTCCGTTCCGTCAGCCAATACCATGTCAACAGAGGGCTTCAACTCAAACTCGATGAGCCAAGCCGTCATGGGCAACACCAAGGACATTGTGACATAACGAGTGCCTTGGATGATGCGGGTGTACTCGTTCACCGGCTCCAATACAGGAAGCTGCAAACACACAGCGATGATAAGTTTAAACTTTTCAGGAAGAATTGCAGCTCAATCACATAAAAGTGTGGCACAACTATATTGCTATCACGGATAGACCTCCGGTGCCACGGGGTACAAGCCCGCAGTCGTAAGGCGCGGGGAAGTCGCCACCGAACCGATCAACGGAACTGAACGGTGGTTATATGACAACCCCTAACTTTATAATCCTGATGCATTCTAGTTCAGGTACAAGCTATAGTTACAGACAAGTAAATCCCTCAAGAATAAAAAAGGGGAGGACGTACCGATTGCTGAATGAGCTGCCAGTCAGTCAGATCCAGCTGAAAGTCGCGGTACGTGGAGCCGATCTCGTCGGTGCTGAGTTTCAGTTGCATGGACTCCACATCAAACATTTGGAGGGCTGTTTGCTGAGGTGGGAACCATTGCCACTGCAAGAATGTGCTGTTCCAACGGACGGCCACCGATCGGGGGGGTTGGGTAGTTGGAAGCTGGTACTTCGCTTGGCAGCGGTGGAGACAAGAAAGCCCGAGCGGAGATCGGCGAAACAAAGCTGCTATGCCCTTTGTTTTGACGTGCACCGCGTTGATCAAGGGGACCTCCAGGTACGCCAGAAAACAGCGCTGACCAACATGAGCGGGACAAGGTGGCGTCTCGAACTCAGCGAGGCCCTTTTGAACGTTGCTCGCACCGTCAGCCACTGCTTTGTGGATACAGTGACGGACAGTATCGACGATCTCAGAACAGTCGGCCTCGGATGTTGCCTCTCGAAATTCGCCAACGCCGAGGTGGGCAAGTGCCCTCTTTGTCGCCAGCTCAATCTCAGTGCCAGTGTGCGCAACCTCACCAAACGGGACAGCTCGAACGAGAAGCTCAGATATGGTTGTGCCGCCAGCAGCCCAAAAATAGAGAAGGATCCCCAACAGAGCTATACCGTTCTCGGACCATATGTCAATGGCTGCGAGCATCCCGACCCATAAAGTACCCGTCAGTTAAGAATAAAAAGAGGATATCACGCACTCCAAGACAGGTCACAGCACAAGTATTCGCACAGTCATCGGGAAATAACACGCACCTGATGAAGGAAGTACACGATCCTTCTTCAAAACAACAACCTTCTGTCGATCGTGAACGAGGGCCTTCCCAGAAATAACACAGAGCTGGCGAACGACGTTATGCTTGGACGGCATGGAGTAAGCACCCTCGGAGGCGAACATCAAGACGTCAGAAAGCTCGGTATCGCGCTCGGGCAAACTCAAAGGCCTCGCGCGTTTGCACAACCAATTCACCACCTTTCGGGTCAGAGTGTCACGTTTCCCAGGGGGCCAGACAGCAGAGTTCTTCGAAATCGCAGACTGGACGCGGGCGGCAGCCTCCTGGCTGGGACGGCTCATCTGCAAAGTTTGCCTCAAACTCCTCGGCCTCCAATTCGGCGAGGTGGGCCTTGTGGAGATAAGAAAGGTGCTGGCGGGCGTTGGTGGTGTTGGTGGAGGAGGCCAGCCGCGCATTGCACTTTTCGATGGCACAAAGAAGTCCGATGGGCTTATCGGTGGTGGGGCAGATAATTTCGTTGAATAACGACCAGACCTGCGATCGAAACAAAATAATGCAGTCAGTCAGTGAACGAAAGTCACGCAGTGAACAAATGCAGTCAGTCAGTGAGGCACGATATGAAAATAGAACATCATACAATAGGCGGGGGCAACGCAAACTCGTACCTTCGCGGTACGACGACCTCGCATGGCAGGACGAAGGATCTCTTCACGTTCAGCTTCCTCATCTGAAACATCTTCTTGAGTGGTGGCAGGGGTAGTATTCTCTCCACTTTGGATGCTGCGGACACCGGCGCTACTGCCAGCCGCTACAACAACAGGGGTGTGATCGTTGACGGGTGTTTTGCGTTTACGCTTGCCAAGCTTCAATGGCTCAAGTAGTGACTTCTCCCTACGGAAGTTGGCGATATCGTCCTCCAGACCGGCCAGGTTCTCGATCGGCTCCCGCGTGTCGTGAGCCTGATTGTAGCCTTTCCAGCGAATGAGCCATTCTTCCACTGTACGATCGCCTGATTTGGTCAATCGCTCGGCTAAAATACACTCGACAAGGTAGATGTTGTCAGCGTTATCACGATGATCGAATTCGTGATTGGGCGTGCGTTTGATCGGTCCCTTGCCAATGGGGGGAGCCTGCTGTCATTGGTCGAAGACTTACTTTTCTTGGATGCACGCTTACCGACCCATGATGATGATAGAGTTCTGAACTTCTGATGAGTGGTTGAACTGGGAATAGCTGCTATATAGGGTGCTGGACAAGCTGTTGGTGGCTACTATCCCGAGATCCTTGTGGGAGGACCTAGAACGCTCTAGATCCTCCCACAAGGATCATTTTTTCAATAATTTATTTAGGCACCCCACGAGCTTTCTACAAGTCAACGCCAAGGAATACTTTCCACATGGGACCTATACTAAGTAGTATGGTGCGTGGTTCGACGAGAGTCCATCATATATGCTCCTAGCTAATACATTTATAGCATGCCCCAACCAAATTTTGAACTGCTGCGTTTTTTAAAGCTTCAAAAACGGGGTGTATCTTCCACATTTTTTTGCCAATCGTGTATCGATCCTTTGCCACTATATACATGATATATCTCAAGGTATGCAGGTATATTAATCATGTTTGGGTCAAAATACGACTTGGGTCATGTATATTGGACACATCACACGAACGCGGTCACATGGGTAAGATATACACACTCCTTAAGTATGGGGACAATTTCGCATTTTGGGCGTAAGTCTTGGTCCATTTTAAGCTTTGAGGCTAGATCTTTGCCTTGGTGAGTACTTCAGTACTTTAATATGACTTCAAAGTCTCCTTGGGATTTTTTTGGGATTTTTTGAACGTTTAGAACTACCGCTAGAGGTTCTAGAATACGATTTTCAGACCCTGATTATGATGGAAATATTGAATTTCGACGGTACTACACCATGTCATGCGCATATGCGGCGATCAATACGGCTAGTATGATATTAAAGGGCTTACAAAATTCGTTTTGGTGATACCCTCGAGGGTTAACAACATGCGCACCAACCCGAGCTCGTGTAACAAGGCCTAGAGTTGTCGGTACCCTAGATCCTTGTGGTAGGATCTGGCATTTTAATTAAAATTCTGTGAAAGCGCCCACCCAAACCACGCTAAGATTAAAGGTCAAACCATCGACATTTCAAGCAAACCAATGTTATAGATAATTCAAAAGGTTCATAAATATTGCCCCAAAGCATATGCCGGGCCAAGAAATACGACATACAACGTCGCCATGCCCATTTGCGCTAGATCCTTGTGGGGGGATCTGGATTAACTCCTATGCTGTTATGGCATTTGGAGTTTCTATGGTATGGTCGGCTAGACCGTTGCTTCTTGGTGCATATGAAAGCCATACGTGTTCGTGCTTGCAACCAAGTTCTTCTTGGCATCGTTAGGCACATTTTGAGCTATCGAATGCCTTGATAGGGGGTGTCTAAGGGGTCCGAATGGGCGTTTGTGGGGGGTAAATCGGTCGATTTGACACGCGGAAACGCCGGAGATTCCAGCATAGGAGTTAAGGATAGTAGCCATTGGAACAGCTGGAAATTTTAAATTTCAAAATTTCAAGTGAGACACATGGACGTGGCTCTCCAGGGACAAGTACCGAGGGCCAGTCGCAATTCGACCAAAATATCAAACCGAAATATCAGACCATACCGCCAATTAGGTTATGACAGAACCGGTTTTCGGTGACTTCCATGACGGCGCAAACCGATTTTCGTGTATATGCGATTCTAAGGTGATTTCCTGAAAAGCGATTCGATTGGTGTATATTACCCACCATAACCGATTTGATTCATGTACCCAGTAATCGCGCAACCTATGTGATTAGTAATTAGTCCAGGATGGGAACCGATTCGATTATAATTTGTCGTAATCGCCGAACTTATTTGATTTGTGATTAGTCCTGAGCTAAGGGGCGTAACCGGTTGACCTGAGGTCCAACTGGTTGGAAGTGATTAGTGCAAATTGATTAACTGGTTGGGGTTAGCTAGTAAGTAAATAAGAAATTGATTAACTAGCTACAAAGGGTTAATTGTTTTTTTTGCACTAGTTAACTGGTGGTTTAACTGGCTACTGTATTGCCAAAATTGAGTATGTGGATAATGCGGCATTAAATGTTGCACATTCGAGGTCCAAATCGACCCATTCGGGTATACGTATTAGTTGTGCCAGATGGCATAATTACTGGCAACGCGAGGTACTTATTATTCCTATTATTAATGAAAACCTATTACATCTCAGTAATAGGCGAGCTCTCGCACAATAAGCGAAGTACATCTTTCGGGTAAGCTTAATCGAAACATTTCCACCGTCACCTCGAGGACCGCTTTTTGAAGCTGTCGATGCCGACAGTTTCTTCTTTGTACGCCCCATAGTATCTAAAGCCTTTTTTTAGGGCGATATACCTATATCGAACGGAGAGTTCTGCAAAATTTACGAACTCTACAAGTGCTTACTGTATATATAGATAAAGGCTTATGTTTCCAAGAGATACCAGATAGAGAAGACAACAACTGGCTTCGTGAAAACGCTCGACACTCGACTACGTGCTCATGACACTCATCTCGGCTCACGCGATCAGGTTGATGTCACTCGACTGTGACGAAAATAAAAAAATCTCGATTTTCCGATTTTCCGACCGATCGCAATGGGCGACATGGGTGATTAACTGGTAATTAATAAAATGTGAGGGGGGTCAGCTCGTTACTGCCACTAAGTAGTTGATTCGATTAATAGAATTGATTAACTAGCTACAAACGGTTAGTTCGAATTGATTAACTAGCTAGGGTCAGTTAGTTAATAAAAATGAAATTGATTAACTAGCTAGTAACAATAACTGGTAGTAACTGGGTCTAACTAGTTAACTGGCCTAACTAGTTACGCCCCTTATCCTGAGCGCAAACCTATTCGATTCCTAATTTGTCATACTCGCAAACCTATTCGATTCCTAATTTGTCATAATCGCAAATCGATTCGATAGTTGTATACAGTGTTAAATCGATTAATCATAATTCCGTGACTAATCGATTCCCAGCCTTGCATGTGGCTGCTGCTTCATTATATATCATTATTATATTCATGTTTTGATAATGACAGGCTTGTGTTCCTCGTAATGGCAACTCGTATGCAATTACAAATTTCCAACTGAAACAGGCCTGAAGACCACGAATATGCACACTTCGCACGCATGAGTATATAATATACGTACATGTAGAACGCCAAAACAGGCCCGCAACTGGCCGAAACAGGCAAAAAAATCGATTTCTGTTGAAATTTGGGCCAAAAAAATATTTTTTTTCCAAAATTTCAAATTGCGATTCCCAATTTCCCATCAGGAGTGCTTAGGTGATATGTGAAAACCCTCATTTCCACGATTGTGTGCACTCCACACGCGCCGAGTGGCGTAGAACGCCAAAACAGGCCCGCGACAGGCCGAAACAGGCAAAACAATCGATTTCTGTTGAAATTTGGGCCAAAAAAATAGTTTTTTTTCCAAAATTTCAAATTGCGATTCCCATCAGGAGTGCTTAGGTGATATGTGAAAACCCTCATTTCCACGATTGTGTGCACTCCACACGCGCCGAGTGGCGTAGAACGCCAAAACAGGCCCGCATCTGGCCGAGACAGGCAAAACGATCGATTTCTGTTGAAATTTGGGCATTTTTTTTATATTTTTTTTTCAAATTGCGATTCCCATCGGAGTGCTTAGGTGATATGTGAAAACCCTCATTTCCACGATTGTGTGCACTCCACACGCGCCGAGTGGCGTAGAACGCCAAAACAGGCCCGCAATTGGCCGAAACAGGCAAAACGATCGATTTCTGTTGAAATTTGGGCATTTTTTTTTTCTTTTCCAAAATTTCAAATTGCGATTCCCATCAGGAGTGCTTAGGTGATATGTGAAAACCCTCATTCCCACGAATATGAGCACTCCACACGCGCGGAGTGGCGTAGAACGCCAAAACAGGCCCGCGACAGGCCGAAACAGGCAAAAAACCGCGATTTTCGGCCGATTTGAGCCAAAAAAAATATTTTTTTTCCAAAATTTCATATTGCGGTGACCATCAGGATTAATTACCTGACATGGGAAACCCCTCAATTCCACGAATCGCTGCACTCCTCACCCGCGTAATGGAGTAGAACGCCAAATCAAGCTAAAAACAACGGGTTTTCGGCGATTTTACCCTGAAAAAATATTTTTTGGGAAAATGAAAAAAAGTCGTATTTTTTTAATTCCTGCGATTCCACAGCGATTACATTACATCATAGAAATATTCCATTATAGTTGTGACACATACTTAAGCCATTCTCACTCGTGCGACGGCTC
>LGRX02032594.1:0-43188 GCA_001247695.2 Cymbomonas tetramitiformis | reverse complement strand
CAGATTTTGCACTCTTTGGAAATTTCCCAGTTATAAGAATGTGGTTAAAAAGTGAGACAGTAACCTCTTGAAAATTTTCTGGGCCCTTGATCCACTGCGAGTATCTCATTCCCGAGGGTCCTGGTGCTGTGGAGATACCACAGTCCGAGTATGCTTGTTGGAGTTCTTTGTGCGTGATTTCTGTCAGTAGTCTAGCAGCGGCCGTATCGGGGATTTTAGGGCTGTCCTTTAGAATGTCCGTGAGCCACTGTGGGAGTTCATCTGGCTCGTTCGGGTTAGTAGAAAATAGTTTTTTATTTTTGTATTCATCTAGTGTTGTGTTTAGTCTTTCTGTCTTTGTCTCAGGTATCTTTCCATCACTACCTGGGGTAGCGGCTGCACCTTTTTCAGTAGGTTTCATCTTTCCCATGACTGTGTCTAGAAACCTCGAAAGGTTAGTTGAGAAAAGATGCTGCAAGGCTTCTTTTTCTCGAAGTTTGCGTCGTTCAATGTCGGTGTCTCTGCTTTTTTGAAAAGCATTTCTGATTATTACATAATTTTCATTCAATCGTAATCTCCATGTGGCTGCTGTTTCATTGAGTTTGGGTTGGAGCGCGGCAAACGGTAGAGTGCAGGCAGCCTTTTTGGCTTGCTTCGGAATGTTGTTAACATGGGTTCTTGTATCCAAATATTTGATGGTGCGGCGTACTGTGTTTAGCCATTTGTATATATAGTTAGATACTGCTGATGGTTTTTCTGACCTCCCAATTTTGTTCAGATTCTTGGTGCCAAAGGCGTCACTTGCCGCCTGATGTGCCAATTTGTGCAGGGTATCCCATGTCGCGTCAGGATGCATTTCCTTGAGGCCGATGCCGCCGTTTCTAGCTGCTTCCGATCCATTATCCATTTCAAGTGTGCTATGTAGTCTCTCAGTGTAGGACACCCAGCCTGTAGCGTATTGGAATAAATGGGTGGTGCAGTCTATCTTTTACGAATGCATCTCAGATCCGTACAGCCTAGGTTCCAGAATTTAACAGGCATGTGGGGTTGTAGAAGAATATCCCAGCTGGTCATGTGATCATTTGTGCTGGATTTCGTGATTTTCTTAACTTCCAGTGAGCTGAATGAAAGGTGTCGTTTGAGATAGGCATTTACATCTTTCTTATTTAGTAGGTGTGGCGAACCTATATGCCAGATGTTATCTTTGTCGTTATGGCCTAAGTTGAGACCACCTTCTGGCATCCCCTTTCCTCTGGAGAGTAAATGAGCTGCATGCCATGGGCTGTTAAGGTGAATCCACCATTCCTTGGGTTTATTGTGCCATTTTAAACATTGTTCTATGTTGTCTGTCTCTTTATTTTTAGCTATGAGCTTGCTCGTTGTTATGGGGCTGCCGTCAGTATTATCCCGTTTAAGATCAAGATCAGTGGTGTCACCCTTGATGGTGCTGATAGCGTCTCTTGCTTTGTTTTTATTGATGCACGCGTGCACAAGTTCATTTGTGCTGTATCCGTTTGCTTCAAGGAGACCTACAATATCTTTCTTGTTTATTTTCCTTTTTGTATCCGTGTTTTTGTTTGTCATTCTGATTGGGTAACCTGGGTACTCATCATGTGTGGTTTCCTTGGCACCATTAAATCTAGGTGTCATCAAAGTTGCATCTGAAGTTATCTCAGGTTTGATGTCGTTTTGTGGGAGCTTAAATTCAGCCCATACTATCCCGTGGTCGGAGATGATATAAGGGTTTTCCTCCGTCCAACCAGATTTAACTGTCATCTCTGCCATAGTAGAGTTTGCCATGATATGAGTGAGCTTTGCTTTTGAGTTTTTGGATATAACATGTGTGAAAATTTCTGTGTTTGGGTTTCGGTCCATGATCAGTTCATTGAGGGAACATTTGTCATTGTTGAAATAAGTTAGAAGGTGCTTATTCTTCTCGACATGCTCTTGATATGACATGTAATTTCCACCCGACACCCGCTGATTTGGGGTAATAGTACAGTTTTTGTCACCTATCTCTATGTAGGCCTTTTTAGGATTATTTCCTGCTTTTCCTGCCCAGTCAGTGAGTGTGTCATATAATTCCTTTTGTTCATCTACTAGTGTGGCATCATTCATGTAACCGCTGGCTATGTAGAGCTCCAGACCGTTATTTCCTGAAAATTTTGTCATTACTGCCCTTTTTGCATCACCATCAATTGTGGTAACCGAGATGGAAAGTGGTAAACTTTTCGGGTTCCGTAAGATCATGGAACCAATGGAAGCTTTTTCGTTTACATGAGATGTGCGGAATTGGATTCCTTTTTGTGTTCCGGACATGTTGGAGCACATGGTTTCAACATTGCGGACGGCGAGAACGACGTGCTCGCCACGCTGTTCCAGCACGCCATGGACGACAACGACGTCGCCCGATTCGACGCCGTTTGCTACATTGCGGACGGCAAGCCGGAGCTCTACGTCACCGCCTCCGCCTTCTCCTTCGCTGTCGCCGAGGAGCAGGTGCCCGACACCATCGACGAGTATCTGGAGTGCCGCCAACCCGCTGACACCCGCTCCGGGGTTTTCGCGGTTGGTGGTGCTACGAACATCCACAACTTCAAGATTCATGACGAGGTCCGTGCCGACGCTCTGGACGCGCCACCACCGCCGGCACCACACTCCGCTCCGCAGTCGGTGGTGTCCGACGAGGGCATGTACCCCGTCAGCGCGCTGCACGCGCACGAGCCACACGCGGCCTTCATGGACAAGTTCGCGTGCAACTTGGACATCGCGGGGCCGGAGCCGACCCTCGCCATGCACCACATGGGCCCCGTCGCGCCCGTGGACTCCGTCTCCGTAACGGCAGGCGACTCCGTGGGTGGCGACGAGTGTCTTCCGCCTCCACGGCGGGCTCTGGGATGCGGCAGACCACCGATGGGTTTTGGACTCTCCGCCCTAACGTCTCTCGCGATCTGTTTCCTATTTGTTGTTTGTACAACTGCCGCGCCCTCACGTGATCACTCCGCGCCGGCATCTTCAGCGGCGGAGCACACCGGCGACGAGGTCGGTGGTGCTGGTGTGCTGACGCCCACAGCCATCCCGCTGGATCTCTACTGGCGACCGGAGGGCTGGTACCCAAGCTGGTACCGGACTGGTCAATGGTCCGGATGGGCGTGGCTCCCGGGCCCCCCGCGACCACCTGAGGCAGCTCCGATTGTTGCCGAGCCGCCCTCACCGGGTGGTGCTCCGCCATCACCTGACGACGTGCCACCCGCCTGGGCCGATGGAACCGACGATGAACTTTATTCTTCAATTCAAAGCCGGACCGAGCTGGTTGCACCGGGTGCGACTACCCGCACCGACATCGGGACATCTTCAATTCTCTCAATTTGCTCTACGCATGATTTGTCAGGCAGTGGTACCAGCTCTCCTGGGCGCTGTGACAGTGGCACCGGCTCTCCCGGGCACTTTCGACGTGGCTAGAGTTGCAATTGAGAATAGCCTGCCTCCAGACTGGTGTACTGTTGGTTCAGGTTGCCCCAAGATGGGCTTAGTTTAGGGTTTTAACTGTATCTGTATTCTGCAATATGCCAACTGACTGCTAGTTTCGGGAGTTACCCTGCCAGAAAGGACAGGTTCTCCTGTAGGATGCTTATTTCCGCCGAAGCTGAGTAGGTGTTTGTTTCAGTTCCGTGACCACCTAGTTTGCCAGTCACCACCCTAGGTGGTGTGCTGGAAGTGACGCCCCGACTGTCATTCCTATAGTTAGGGTGTATGACTGCCACCGGTCCCGGAACCCTAGACCCCGAACATATAACGGGAAGACTCGGTATTCTCTCTATCCGTTTATCTATTCTGATTACCACACTCCGAATATACAGTCAAGCTGATATATTCAGCAGAGGTCAAGAAACTGCAGGTGGAGGGATGGAAAGTTCAACCAGAAAACTCAGCAAGGTCCCAGAAGGTAGCCGGGCTTCGTACACTCCAGAAATATTCCAGCCAGAGCGCTGCCAGAGAATGCTAGAGAGTAAACCAGAGGTACTGTCCAGAAACCACTAAAAGCGTTGTTTTGGAGGGCTTTCCCAACTACTGGTGGCCGTAAGGGCGGTGTTGGAGGGTTCTGGGCTGTTCTATGGGGTCTGGGGGGAAGGTTTTTGGTGGTGGGAACTGTTGGGGTAGGGTCTAGGGTAGGCTAAAAATAGGCTGAAACGGCTGTTTTTGGCTGTTTTTGGCCTTTTTAAGGCTCTGAAAAGTGAGCTATGAAGTTTTTCTGGCTACTGTAGACCGGGGGAACCCTTTAGGGTGCTCCCTGACGGTCGTTTGTGGCCTGGGGCAGACTTTGGGTTTTAGATCGGAAAACGAATGTTTGCTTTTCTGAGCCCGTTTGAGCCCCCAGTGTTAAGGAACGGTTATACTGATATTTCGTGACGTTTGGGGTCGTTGCTTGGATTGCTTCTTCGAAAAAAAATGACGTTTTAGACGTAAAAATTGCGCCCAAGTTCCCCAAAGCTCAGCTCTCCCCCTGCAGTATACCGTGAGTTACGCACAGGCCGTGTTGAGTTGCGCGGAGTCACACTCAGACACGCTATTGATACCAAATGTGCCAGGGGCACTACGACAGATACTCGGAATGATGTTTTTGATTGAAACGTGCAAAGGTACACAATTCGGTTTTTATAATATACTGGATCAGGGCCAGATTGAGGTGTAAACGATAGTTCGGTTCCGAGTTCTGAAGGCTAAACACTTCTCAAGTGCTCTACTTATTCACTCGTCACTCACACTGCAGGGTCAACCACCCGGCACCCGATGTCACACCACGGCTCAACGTTCAATTCCTGATCCGATCTCATTTCTAATTCCGATTCGTCATTCTCGATTCAGATGTCACGTCGACGGACCGACACGATGACTGTCATACAGTATTGTCATACTACTGTACTGTCATACTGCCATAGTGTCATAGTGTCATACCCCCGACATCCGATACTCGATTTCATTGTCTTTCTGATCCCGATGCGAATCCGGCCATTCCCCGAGGGTCTTACTAAGTGCCACGATGACCACCCCACAGTACTGTCATACTACTATACTGTCATAGTGTCATAGTGTCATACTGTCATACTGTCATACTGTCATACCCCGGACATCTGGTACTCATTCTCATCGTGATTTCAAGCCCAATTTCACTGTCATCGTGTCAATCCAAGATAACTCCCGATGACACAAACACAGACGCATAGACATATCAGCTCACGCCGTGCCTCCGGGCACAAACAGGTTGTTGTGCGACGTATCAATTGCACCCATCGTTGAACATCAGCCCATCGTACAACGTAGCAATCGCTTGCAATATCGTTCAATTGGTCGTTCAACGTAAGAACGTATCAGCTTCAACCATCGTTGAACAACGACCCAACGTCGTCGTACAACGTATTTATCGCGTGTGACATTGATCTACGCCCCGTTAGCCATTGATGGGCCCATCGCCAACAACGGTGATCAACACCGTCATTGGCCAATACCCCCATCGCCCAACCTTGTGGTTCAACGTTGGTGTTGAATCAATTGTCCCCAACTTCGACCCATCGATCGTCATTTTCCCGGATGGTGTCGATAACATGTTGAAAGTTGGCGGTAAAGAAGTCGTTTTCGACGTCATCGGTCACAAACTCGTGTGCCCCACCCGCAGCATGCGTTGTTGTCTCGCTTGCCGCCCCGTGGGCAGTCGCGGTGCCAATGCGTTGGAGTTTTTACCGAGGTTGGTGGTTGGTGGTTGGCGGGCCATTGGATGTGAAATCAGAGTTTCTTTCCCCCAAGCTTGGTGGTTGGGGGTTAGTTAGGTTGGTTGGTGTAAACTCCAAGATAGAGTTTATGATGACAAAGCTAACCACGCTGACGTGGAATACTCAGTGTCATAGCGCTACCCGGGTATCGAACCCGCGGCGGTCGACCGTATAAGGAGGTAGAATAATAATGACTAGACCATTTAGCCGGTCTAGCCGTTGGCTAGATGGTCTAGTCGTTATTATTCTACCTCCTCCCGGCTAGATGTCTAGTCATTATTATTCTACCTCCTTATACGGTCGACCCGGCGCTAGATGGTCTAGTCGTTATTATTCTACCTCCTTATACGGTCGACCCGGGTTCGATTCCCGGGTAGCGCTATCGTGGTACTAAGTATGCCACGTCAGCGTGGTTAGCTTTGTCATCCATAAGCGCGATTCCGTGCACGTGGTGTCGTTGCCGCAGAGCGGAATAGTCTGACCGGTGTCCTTGTGCAAGGCGACTTTCCCGGACACGACCCCCTGCGACCAATTGCCCCCAGTAGCTAGGGGCCACGCGGCCATGCGACAGTGTTTCGGCCGGCCGGGACGGAAGGCTGCCGGCTTATCCACCCGTGGCGTAACTTAACCGTGAACATTGACGCGGTCGGAGAGCGTCTTAACCTGCCGCCGCAAGTTCACGATAATCTCGAGGAGGTCATTGTCCGCGTCTCCACGCCCGGGGTCGTCGTCGCCGAACTGTCTGCACCCTGCCATGACGTGCAACGGCTTCGGCACGGAGAATACCGTACACCTTGCCGCACGTGGGCGACGTGGTATTCGCGCACCCCAAAATAGGGTTGCTTTGCACATATAACACATAAACCCCGCCTGTTCCGATCATGGGTCAACGCCCGCCGCGGGAACATTCTACGCCCAAATGAGCTCACCTTGCTCAGACTGTTATGTAAATGTAACTTATCTTAGGAAGTTGACATAACTTGTGTGCCTAAACACCCAAGTCGGCATCCCGCGGTCCGATTGGTGCCCCACGAAGCACCGCGGAATGTGCGTTAGTAATTTTGCGGCAAATGAAGCCGCGTTCAGCTATGAGAGCTTCGAATGTTCTCTAGCAAAATTTCGAGTTGGTATATTAAGGTTAATTAAGTTCATTTTTACTAATTTACGCCTTAACACTCATGAACCCTCTCCAGCGTAAAATATTTCCATAGGGAAACGCGAAAGAAGCGTGATCTTAGTGGTGCACTTTACAGACTGTGGTATCAATCAAACGAGTGCAATTTATCTCCCGAGCCGTTTCATTATTAGATGACTTAACCCCGCATGCCAAAACGTACTTCCGTACGCACAGTGGTATGGCATTCCAAGGACAAACGTAGCCGGAAAATATGTTTGTTGACGAGATATCAGCTGATCGTTAGAATGTGATCGGATGATCACCTATAAGCTATAACGAAAACCCACAATGCCATACCCTCACAGGATTCGTGATTGATATTTCGGCATAAACTTCATGCAAAATGTTACATCTTAGTGCAAGAACGTAGATTACAATGTGCGTGGTACTGCAAAAGTACCAAGATTCTCAGAGCCTTTCGAAAGCTGGTCTGCATAATTCCTCAACACATATTAGTTGTTTAACTCCTGTCAGAAAGCAGCTTGGAACTTGCGAGAAAGCATCACTCGCGGCTTAATGCAAGTCCTGTTAGTGACTTTTGAATAGAATGCGTACGTAAGGCTTATGTGATAGTAAAACAAGTGCGCAGGATAGACGTCACTGTCATAACATCGAACAGTCTCAACAGATATGTATAAACAACAACAGGAAAGCCAAGGTCTGAGGACCACTGAACACTTCTTTGGCAAAAAGGCCGAGACTGATTAAATTCAATTATTTACATAATAAACTATCTACAACTTCGCGTAAGCTTGCGGCCGAGAAACTTCGGGGGCCAACCGCGTAGCAAACTATTTATTTACAAGTATTGTGCGTATCTTCGATGTTCATCAAGTGGCAGCGACCTGTGAAAACTACAATTACATCAGCGCTTGCTGTAAATTCCACCGTTTGAAAATATTCACGCGAACAACTAGGTAAGGAAGAAGGAAGAGCGCATCGGAGGTGTTGCAGTGTGTATCGGTTTTAGACCTTCAACAGAGAAGAACCGAAGGCCACCTGCGGAGTTGGCTCTACGGCGAACAGAGACGAGAACAGAGTGTCTGAGTTTCACCAACTTTCGTTAGAAAGCGGAACCCAAAACACCTGCTGGTACAGTTTACGGTTTGCACCCACCAGGAGTTGAACCTGGGACCTCTAAGACAAAAAGTCTTAGTGCTCTTGTCGCTGAGCTACGGATACGTTTTCACTGTCATACATACTCCATCTCTTCAAACTGGGAAGCTCGATCAGGAGGGTGACAGGGGGAGAACGCGGGACAGAAGTCTGTGAACAGACCTTCTCAACCGCAGCTCCTACGCATCGCGCTCACCTCCAGCGTTCGTTTAACGCATACTAGTATGAACATACCTTATTCGTCGATCGGAGATAATGAAGGCCCAACAACGGTGAGACGTGGTAGTCCACGGACTTTGCTTCTAACGTGTTTCACAACTGCGCCGTTCCTAACTTTCATCGTTTGGGACTTTTCGGACTGTGATCTCCGGCGTACATCCTCTGCAACTTTACGCTGAAGGTCAAGGGTTTTATGTGGGGCGAACGCAAGGGCTATCTCCATGCACTTTCTCCGCTCTTCCTCAGTCAGGGCTCCACTTTTGATGCGGTCTTTTATGGAGCGGGCAAAAGCTTCTGCAGCAGCAACGTCAAAGCCAGACGTCGAAGAGGAAGGCGATGAGTGTGCGCGTTGCTCTTGTGTCGAGGGAAATTCTGCAGGTTTCTGGGCTGGGAACTCGAAAGGCTTTGCGAAGGGATTCAGTGCCATTTTTTCTTTCGGATTTGGTGGTGGCTGTAAGGATTGTAGGAGATTAGTAGAGTTGCGAAAAGTGAGAGGCGGCGATGCGGTGCTTGATATATTTTGGTGCCCGGATCCCCGGAACATGGGAACTACAGGTGCCGATCGGATGAGTTCCTCACCTCTTTATACGTTCGATGGGACCGGACAACTCGAAGTGACCATCCGATCCCACAACATGACGATGACGGGACCCACATTCTCTTTCCTTGGAGCTTGGACCCACCGCCACCGCACGCCAGCGCCATCGCCAGCGCCACTTGCGCCAGCGCCATCCGATCGCCAATTCGCCATCTCGCATCTGATCGCAGTCGAGCGATGCCATCCCATGCCATGCCATGCCATGCCATGCCATCGCATGCGTCTACTGTGAATGGCCCATACTAAGTCTGCCATCCGATCGGCAGCAGCAGATACTCGTGAAGGTATCGACTGATTAGACTGATTGATTAATTCAGTCAGTGACATGAGCGACAAAAACCAAATCAGTTCATGTCACCGACTGAATACGATCTCACCAACCGAATACC
Source organism: Cymbomonas tetramitiformis (assembly GCA_001247695.2). NCBI lineage: Eukaryota > Viridiplantae > Chlorophyta > Pyramimonadophyceae > Pyramimonadales > Pyramimonadaceae > Cymbomonas > Cymbomonas tetramitiformis. The sequence goes on along the minus strand of LGRX02032594.1, from coordinate 33,942 downwards.
AATTAATTCAGAAAACTCTCTCACCTCGCCCATCACATATATAAATAATAATTTATTGCGGTGGGGGGCGACGTATATTAATATTACCGCCAGAAGTTAAGGATATATAATTATATATATGATTTATGGTATATATAATTTATATAACATATTTGCTTGAAATTTCTTGGCGCTTCGCGATAAGGAGGGGGGTGGGAGGTGGGGGGGTATTGGGGGAGGGGGGAGCTAGGAGGAATGGGGGCAGCGGCTCCCCCTCCCCCTCCCAATACCCCCCTCCCCAACGCTTCCACCGTGAACCCCCCACGAAACGCTTTCCCGCTACCACTACTCCCAAGAACCCCCCACACCTCCCCCACCCCCCTCTTTATCGCGAAGCGCCAAGAAATTTCAAGCAAATATGTTATATAAATTATATATACCATAAATCATATATATAATTATATATCCTTAACTTCTGGCGGTAATATTAATATACGTCGCCCCCCACCGCAATAAATTATTATTTATATATGTGATGGGCGAGGTGAGAGAGTTTTCTGAATTAATTGGTATTCGGTTGGTGACATCGTATTCAGTCGGTGACATGAACTGATTTGGTTTTTGTCGCTCATGTCACTGACTGAATTAATCAATCAGTCTAATCAGTCGATACCTTCACGAGTATCAGCAGCAGCAGCATCAGGATCAGCACTTCAGTCCTTTCTTGATGATATCATATGATACTCATAGTCATACTGTAATTGATATGACCTACAGTACACCCGCACCCTTCGTATCTTAATCTCCCATCAACTAGTACGGGTACTCAGTACGAGTAGAGTACAGATACCAGAACTATCTTCCCCATGATAGCCAACATTGAACAACAAACTCAAACATAAACAGGACCCACACCCTGATATGACCTATGCTGACATGCTCATCCGAAAAAGAGAAGATAAAGCAATAATTTGTGCCTATTGCTTTCCATCGGAACCGTTTTCTTTCGTCTTTGAACTCAAACCGGACTAAGTACTCGCGCCCACGCTCGGCCGATCCATCCTAGCAGCTGCAATGTCTACACCGTGGTATTTGTCGGTTTCTGATTGCGAGTCAGAAAGCTGTCCATATCAAACAGTCGCTGCAGGTGCTGAAGGCTCGCTCATTACTTCCTCGTGGAGTGTTGTCGCCGATCCCGCGCAGGTGAATCTCCCAGCTTCGCACAAGCCTCACGACGCGCGATGTCAACGCCATTTTGCGTTTTCTGAACCGGCGCTCGTCTCTAGGTGGTGGAGGAACGATCGCCGAAATCGTTTTCCAGAGACATTGCGGGGGACGTGCCCTCGGTGGAAGCTGCGTTGCTACGCCCCGAGTCGACGACGGGCAGCCTCGAGGGAACCTCGGAGGAACCACGCGAACATCTGTACGATCAGGTCAGGAAAACACAACTTTAAGCTCTGTTCTCGATCGTTGTATGCATACACGTCTGAGAAGGCCAACTGGTCCGGGCGTACTAAGCGCCCTCGCCGCGCAGACACTCGCGCACTAAAACTTGAAACCTCCCCCGCTGGACTGCTCGTCGCAGCGCGCACGCCGTCTCACTGTGCTGTGTCAAGCAGTTGTCACCTCCCAACGCAACACGCGAGCATCACGGTGAGGGGGTTAAGATTCGAGGTCGGCAGTGGAAACCTGTTCCGACTGCATGCGTCCGGGGACGAGGCTTCGTCTTGATAAGGCTAGCCGCCCGCGGTGTCACCCAATGTGCTCCCACGCAGGACCCTTTTCACCCGGAGGACCGCTACGTCAAGGTGGACGTCATCGGCAAAGGGTCCTTCGGAACGGTGTACAAGGTGCGCATCCCGAGCCCAAGCGCCCCAAACTGCAAGCGCATCTTTGAGCGCAAGCACCCCAAACTGCAAGCGCCACGCGCCCAGCAGAGTGCCAGGTCGTCCACGGGTCGAGAAATGAAGAGAGATACCTCCAGAAGGTCGGGGATAAAAAGATTGTTGCGGTGTCCCACATCCCTTTCAGAGACCGCAGCCGAACGCAGCGTAGCCGCTCTCCTTCCCGCTCCTTTCCCGCCCTCTGGCATCTGCTCTCTCGGGCCTCAGCGGTATTCTGGGCGGCTGTTAAGCAGGTGTTTCCAAAAGGCGGCGTGGAGGATTCCACGACGTATGCTGCCATGAAGTGCATCCCGTTGCCACCAGCGGGGAGCGAGCGGATAGAGAGGGAGGCGCTTTTACTCAAGACCCTGGATCATCCGGGAGTCGTGCGCTGCAACGAGGCTTTCATCACCGCAGGGCGCGCACCTGAGCTGTGCCTCGTTATGGAGCTATGCTCGAGGGGGTCCCTCGAGGACCTTCTGCGCCGCACCGAGACCCCCTTCTCCGAGCTCCAGGTCATCCGCCTCCTCACCGATGCGCTCCTGGCCCTCGCCTACGTGCACAAGCGAGGCATCGTACATCGGGACATCAAGCCCGCCAACCTGTTTGTCACGGCGGAGGGCGGCTTGAAGCTCGGGGACTTCGGCCTGGCCAAGAGCCTCGAGGTGCGTCGACCCCTGCTCGCGCAGGGAGTTGAAATCCTTGTCACCACGGGTAGGCCCTTTCCCAGGGGGTAGGCCCTTTCCCAGGGGATAGGCCCTTTCCCAGGGGGTAGGCCCCGGCCTTGGCTTCGGATGTCTGAGCGGTCGAGAGTGGTGCAGCAACCGTTCCGGAGCTGACGGGCAGTTTTGTGCGCCTCGGCACCACAGCAATAGGTCCTCGCCTTAGACTCCCCTGGGCCCCCCTCTTGGAGGACACCGAACCTGTCTGCCTGGCCTTGCCCATCCCCGGCAGCGAGCAGCAGCCTCCACGCCGTGGATCGCTTCGAGCAGCAGCTTCCACGCCGTGGATCGCTTCGAGCAGCACACGGCTTGCCCGCGTGCTCACGTCGCTCACCTGCGCGGTAGCTTCTCGCCTGCTGCTGGGCCGCGCAGGTTGGGCTGCCGCCAAGAGGCACAGAGAGGAAATGCAGAGGGGGGTGGGGGGTAAGCGGGGGGCCTCGGTGGCATGCAGGGCTCCTCTGTGATGACACATTGTGGCACTCCGATGTTCATGGCCCCCGAAATGTACGACCCGTTTGGCAGGCAGACCGTGAAGATGGACATTTGGAGCCTGGGAGTCGTGCTGCAATGCCTCTGCGCTCCCCGCAGCGCTGTAGTCAAGGGGACCCTGCCGGGTATCTCCGAGGAGTACTCCGGCTGGTTGAAGCTGATGTGGCTTTCCATGCGGCAAACCGAGCCCACGTGCCGCCCTGGCGCCTCCGCACTTCTCGGGATGCTCCAAATGCACCAAGGGCGGTTTTCCCGGCGCCTGCAGTTGTCCCCCGCCCCCAAGGTGGGCCCCCACATCCCCTAGCTTGCAGCTCCATTTCTGCTTCTTGTGGCATTCCCTGAACGTCCGTGCTTTTATCAACGGCACACGTTTGTCCAGAGGGGTTGCGAGCAGAGAAGAAATATCGGAGGCAAGAGCCTTTGCTGTGGCTGTGCGAATCAGTTGCTTCATACGCGGTTGTTTCTTGGCACGACATGATATACGCGAGTTGGCACCGCCTTCCAGCTCAAGCGCGGTGCAGCCTAACAGCTTCGGACGGAGCTGCTGCACCGGAGGACAACGGTTTTGCATTTTAGCCGGCGGTGAGCATGGCCGACCTCTCCAGCTGAGTCGGTGCAGCGGGCCGGGGCGCGGGGAGGTGCAGGGCTCCGCGGCTGGCAGCGCAGCCGGGGAGGTGCAGGGCTCCGCGGCTGGCAGCGCAACCGGGGAGGTGCCGGGCTCCGCGGCTGGCAGCGCAACCGGGGAGGTGCAGGGCTCCGCGGCTGGTAGCGCAACCGGGGAGGTGCCGGGCTCCGCGGCTGGCAGCGCAACCGGGGAGGTGCAGGGCTCTGCGGCTGGCAGCGCAGCCGGGGAGGTACAGGGCTCCGCGGCTGGCAGCGCAACCGGGGAGGTGCCGGGCACTGCGGCTGGCAGCGCAGCCGGGGAGGTGCCGGGCTCCGCGTCTGGCAGCGCAGCCGGGGAGGTGCCGGGCTCCGCGGCTGGCAGCGCAACCTTCGTGGCGTTCCTGAAGACACATCACCTCGAGAAGTACCACGCGCCCCTTCAGGACCTCGTGGATGAAGACAGCTGGGTGCATGACCTGCAGGACGTATCTCTGGAGGACCTCCAAGGTGTCGGGTTGAAGAAGGCGGCCGGCCTGAGGCTGCTCCGAGCGGCGAGGTGCGCCTCCCACTTCACACCGCCTTGTATCTTCACCCCTTCCCCTGCCCGGTCGCATGGGCGCAGCGCAGAGGCAGGTGAAGGCAACTTCTGGCTGTTCCCCGCGTGGCGATCCACCGGGTCAAAGGGCAGCCTGGGGTCTTGCTGAGGCGTGCCGGTTTCGGTGCGGCATGCAGGGGTTCGCGGAGGCAGCCGGGGGAGGCGGAGGCGGCTGTTGCGGAGGAGGGACAGCAGCAGCTGCAGGAGAAGGAGGTGGCTTATTTAGGGATGCAGGTTCAGCAGAAGCTGCGGAAGGCTGAGGAGGCTGCTGTGGTGGAGCTGGGACAGCAGCAGCTGCGGGAGGCGGAGGTGGAGGTGGATTATTTAGCGAAGCTGGATCAGCAGCTGCTGCGGGAGGCAACGATGGCTGCTGCAGTGGAGGTTCAGCAGCAACTGTGGGATGCGGAGGAGACTGCTGTGGTGGAGCGACAGCAGCAACTGCGCGAGGCGGAGTGTGCTACAGGGGTGGAGAGTCAACAGCAGCTGCGGGAGGCGGGGGATGCTTTCGCGAAGCAGGTTCAACAGCAACTGCGCGAGGCGGAGGGTACTTCAGGGGCAGAGAGTCAACAGCAGCTGCGGGAGGCAGGGGAAGCTTTCTCGAAGCAGGTTCAAAAGCAGCTGCGGAAGGCAGAGGCAGCTTATTTAGCGAAGCAGGTTCAAAAAGACTTGCGGGAGAAGGAGGCTGTTGCGGTGCAGCGGCAGCAGCAGGTGGAAACGTCGGCCACTCGTGGAGCCAGTAAGGGGGCAGCACCGGGTACGCAAAACCTCCCGGTGCCTCAGGGAGGCTTGCTCGACGGGGAGTAAGCATCTCTTGCGTATGCTGAGGTGTCACTCCGTGAAGAGATCACACGATATCCAATATAGCGTGTATTGTTTTCTCGGGCTGTCCCGCTCTGTAAAGAGTTGTCCCCCGATGAGCTCGGCAACCTTCCATGGAACTTCAGAGCCGCCAGCTGGCAGCGTGCTCGCATAGTTCCTGCCGAGTGTCTGGTCTCAGCACCCTCAGCTCGGATGCAGTATCAGCTTCCAGGACACTGCCTGCTCCTGGCGATTTCATCTCTGGTGTATATCGCGCCGTTTCCCGACTACCACTCTGCTGCCACCACTCCACTAGCGGCCTCCAACCCATGCCCACCGCCCCCACTCCATTAGCATTAGGTTCTGGCACCTTCGCGGTAACGCGGGTGCTACCGCAGGCTGACCGGGCTGTGGCGCTTGCTCAGGAGCGCTGCTTGAGGCCGCTGAGGCGGGCGATGCGGCACGCGTGAAGCAGCTCCTCGCTAGCGGGGCCGATCCGGACTCGCACTGTGAACGCAGCAGGGTGAATCCCCATCCAGCAGTATCTGTACCCCCACCAGTGATTCAGTTGTCTGGCCGTCGTAGGCGGTCATGACAGGAGTGCTTGCAATGCACACGTGGAAGTCTCGCGTGTCCCCACTGGAACCTGCACATGCAGCTCCATCCCTCCGCTCGTTTCCCCCGGGGTTGAACAAAGAGGCTGACTACGCCTTGCCACAAATGCCTCAGCACCAAACCCCCGCTTTTCACCTCTGCATTATTGCAACCTCTCGGCGCCTGCATGCGTGCGGCCTTCATTCGGTTCATAAAATTTACCCATCTATTTGTTGGTCACCTTTACCTTTTGCTGGCGTTGACCCCCTCTGATGCCCCCAGTGTCCCCCCTTCACCTGTGAGGTGCTTAGAGTGTCAACCGCCGGCACCGAACAGGAATATTGACGGGCTGGGCTTCGTCCCACACCCGGGTCTGCAGGCATCATAGGTTACCACTTGGTGGGTACCATCGTGACAGTTGGCAGCAACTTGTACAAACAGTGTACATACGTGTGTACTCAGCATATGATCCGTCCGAGGGAAGAAATGCTGACTGGGCGGGTCGGGGAGCACCGCGCAGGATTCGTGCACACCGCTGCACATCGCCATTTACCAAGATGACATGATCAGCGTGCAGGCGCTTCTCCAGGCGGGCGCTGACAAGGAGGCTCGTGATGCGGTGAGCGGGCGCTGGGCACCTCGATGAGCCCCCTTATTGCAGCTTGATGAGCTGCCCCTTGCAGCCCTGTGCTGGGTGTCATATGTGGCATGTTGGGCGCTTTGGGTGGGGGCATGGCACAATGACGATGGGTGCTGACTAGGCGGTGCGGCCGGGCTTTCCCCCGCAGCGTGTATGGACACCACTGCACTTTGCGTCTTATTTAGGACGCCACAGAATCGTGCGGGCGCTGCTCATGGCCGGGGCTGATACGGAGGCGTGTGACGCGGTGAGTGGTCACTTCGCACCTCCTTGCGCCACCTCTGTGTTGGGTTGAGCGATGCTTTGCGTCTTGAGGGCGCCAGCAACGTGCGATCCCGATGCTTTGCGTCTCGAGGGCGCCAGCAACGTGCGGTCCCGATGCTTTGCGTCTCGAGGGCGCCAGCAATGTGCGGTCCCGATGAGGCTGGAGGGTGAGCAGTCGGGGCAAGGCGGAGGAAGCGGTCGCAAGCCACCACACACCCCCGCTCCCCACGGACTTTCCGTCTCCCACTTTATACAGAGAGACGGGCAATCCCTGCCCATTTTATCTTCTACGGTTCTGCGCCGCTCGCTGTTCAAACCATACGGCTGGCGCACGCGCGAGTGGGCATGGTAACCGGCCTAACTGCGCGGGTGGTGGGCGTTGCCTTCCTCGCAGCGTCAGTGGACCCCACTCCACATCGCTGTTTACCAAGATGACATGAGCAGCGTGCGGTCGCTTCTCCAGGCGGGCGCTGACAAGGAGGCTCGAAATGCGGTGAGTGTGCGCCAGGCAGCTTCATGTGCCACGTCAGAGTGTGCAAGTCTAGGTGAAGCCAAGCAGTGGGTGGCAGGGCAGTTTGGGGGTTCACCAAGGCGAACGTAGCTCTCTCCTCCCTCTCGCTCCCCCCTTGCGCCTTGCACAGACGAGCAGTGTGCAGTCCTCGCCAGTGCATGTCCCGCTGATCGGGCACATCATTCTGCCCACGCCACGTTTGGCACTTTACGCCACGTTTGGCCACGACTTGTGAAGCTGGGTGGGTCCGGCGCGCAGGCTGGCCATGCTCCCAAGGACTTGGCGACGTCCGAGAACGTGGCGCGGGCGCTTGGTAAGGCCCTGCGCTGAGAATTGTTGTCCAGGGTTTCAGCCTTGTGTGCAACGCTATAGCTTTACCAATGCAATGGAATGTCAAGGCGCCGCCCTGCCACGTGGCGCTCCCCAGGGCAACGGAGGGGGAAGCCTCCTGGCACTCGCATCGCATGATAAATCAATAGATAAATAAGACAACCCTTTTTGGGTTGTGTGGTTTTTGGGGGGAGCCTAGGCCCCTGTTTACTCCTGGCACTCGCATCGCACAATGATACCATGCGGCTTTGATACCATGTGACAATGATACCATTTTGAGCGCTGCCCAGATGCAGATGGATCCCGCAAGCTGCACGGCGGTGCACTTTGGTCGATCTTGAATTTTGGCGACCAAACTGTGCGGTGTGGCGTGCTGCATGACGGCTCTGCACAGCGTTTACCACGCAGACTTGATCCTGCATGCCTCCAGATGCTTCATTACTCACCCGAGGAAGGAGTCCTCTTGATAGGGTGCCCCCTTGCTCAGGTGCCAATGGGGGAGCAACCCCGGATGTGTGATGAAAAGAGATCTCACCATTTTGTCTCTAAAAGGGCGCCCTCTCAGCATCGTGGGTGCTGTTGCAGGCTGACCATGCTGTGCTGGTGTGCAGGTGTCCTGCGCATGGTGACAGCGAAGGAGGGTTGCACAGCATATGAAAAGCAGCTGCCGGGCACTGAATCAATGCAGCGTGGGCTGAGAACGTTGCTAACCAGTCGGCACTCGGGTGCCTTGTCTCTCCGTTTGTTTCGTAGAGTAGAGATTTGTAACGTTGCTTGTTGAAGGATGCTTTGAATGGATTTCAATAAATTACTATGCATCACCCACGGCGGGTCAGCATGTGACATGACCGCTCATATTTATTGCGTAAAATAGTCGACGGTGGGTTGAGCGATCATTCCAAACAGTGCATCATGATGCGTATTGGGGTTCCTCAGAGTATATGACAGAGTGACAACCCAGAAACCTGCGCATATGCAAAACTCGGACCAATGATTACACCAAGTCATATCGGCGTCGTGCTTCGCCCAAACATTGATGTATTATGAAATTACCCAAACCCTGATTATTGTGAAAACCGTGACGACTTTAATAGTAGCACAATAGTTTGACTCTGCCGAAACCCCACGATGACTGACCGGCGTGACTCCGACTTCCGATACCGAAACGTTGTACCCGAAAAGCCCGTTAATCATTTGGGTGATTGTCTTTTTATGGAAACTTATTGGTGTGTGTCAAAGTGAACAGTACATATAGTAAACTATTGCAAATAGTGGTTTTGGTGGGCGATTGTTATCAAGTTATAAACTTTTTCAAAAAAAAATGCCATGACCCGTCTACAGTTTGTAAACTTTTGGTCGAAAATCATGAAACAAAATTGTGTATAAAGATAAATACATTTTAAAGGTATGCACCAAGCCTACGTATCATTCCTAAAATATGATCAGTAGTGAATTGGGGAACTGATTGAAGGCTACTAGTGGGTATTACTGTACTTTGTGGTATAGCACACGAAACTGGGGTGGCAATTGGCCGTGCAACTGTTTCTCCTGCCACAGGTGAGCCCACTGGGAGTTCAGAGGCCCTAGCATCACCCTCATCAGTCACGAAACCAGTCGACAGGTGATACATATGGCCAGTGTCATCTGAATCGAGAACTACTACGTCTTCTTGCCCATCCTTTGCCACGTATGCCTGACCCTCTGTCGATGTAGCCTGCATTTGCTCTCTCTGGATTTCTGTAAAATATCTTCCTTCCTTTGGCAGACTATTTCGAGCCTCTACCATCCGATCTCTCTGAATTTCTTCTTCGTCGGACACGTCAGATCCCTCGAAAGGCATCTGATTGATGTCAGACAGGGAATTGACGATCCGATTGTTAAAGTACCTGCAGACATGACAACGTGACGGTCAGAGTGGGAAAAAATTTAAATCGAAGGGAGAGAAATTTACCCTCAGTATATGACAAATTTAACATCGCAGGATCAGGTGTGTTGTGTCATAAAGCCTGTTACCTGGTTCTGTCAAAACTCGAATTGAATCCAGGGAATAATACGTTGGATATGTCGGCGTCATTAGCCATTGAGGGCATGATGAGCATTTTCCAAAGAGCCTCGCAGCGCTGCTCCGACAGACCACGTCCATCCATAATGAAGTCGGCGGCGAAGGTATATTTACCAGTGCGTATCATTCTCTTAAGAGTACTTCTGAAGGAGGCGAACTTCCGTTGCATACGAAAGCGACGGAAGAGATCAGCTTTCCCGAAAAGATTATACCTGGTAAGCTCCATTCGCCCTTTGAGCTGTGAAGATCCGTACAACAAATATGTGTCCAACCCGGCTTTGATGTCTTGAGGGCTCACGTTTTTGTTGCGTACCACTGCATCAGATAAACGCGCGACGTTCTTGTGACAATAACCGATCACCCCCAACTTAGTGTGCACCTTGTTGAGGTTTGACAGGTATTTTACGACAAGATTCCAAGTGCCTTGACGATTAACGCCATCCCATCCGAGCTCCGCCTTCAAACGTGCGTGCAACGTTTCCTTCGTGATGTTAGTGGCCCCTCCAGTACTTTGAGCATGCCAGTGACCTTCTTCATCTCCTTGTTAGTAAACACAGGTATACCAGTCCAGAACGCTAACAAGATAATCGGCACCCTTGTGGAAAAGCATTAGAGGAAGGTCGGTTCCCAGGAGGGAAAACGTAATAGAGAATTCCTTGTAACCAGCTTCCTTTACTTTAGTTTTCTTCTTCGCAGCTGATTTAGTGTTCTTGGATGCTGCAGGTCGTCGTCCCCGCCGGTTTGCGACCTTTGCTGGCGCCACTTCATCATCTGCGTCGGCATCAGCGTCAGAGTCGGCGTCATTGTCATCAGCGTCAGCTTCAGCATCGAATAAGTCACCATCTGTTTCGTAAAGAGCTCGCATGGCGTCCCTTCGTTCCATCCTCTTCATCCGTTCCGTCTACCTCGTCATCAGTATCCACCAAGGTGCGCGACTTACGGGCAGCAGCACGAATCACACACGAGCGTTTTTGTCGCATCTGTGGATTCATAACACTAATTAGTTTGCTTTCCGTTTAACATGGCGGCGCAGGTGTCGTCTGTTGCTAGCAAGCTGGAAGGCATTCACACATCGCACTCATACACATGTTACATACATTACCTTTAGTGAAAGATGCTCTGCTGCCGCCAAGGCCCCACGGGTAGAGGTAAAACGGTGCAGTCAATAGTATCGAAAATTACACGTTCGTTACAATACAGTGTAAAGTTGTAGAAATTCCCGTCGGTGTGTCTGAATTGAGCCAGAATCTGGTTGGTATTGTAAAATATATTCCTGATCCTTCCGTAGTACAGGATTTCGTAGTCCAGGTCAGTAGGTTCCTCTGTCCTTTTTAAATTTGCTGCCAGAAATATAACTATGTCACCAGTTGCAATGTCTATACCATTATAATCAATGGCCTTTGGCCTTCTCCATTCATTTTCTAGCTTTCTTGCTATTGTTTGCCTTCTAAGTGTTGCCCTGGCTTCTCTATGTCTCCGTTGAGCTTCAAGCCTCTGTCTCTTAATGTCAAAAATATGGTTCATTGTTCGAAACAAGCACTGCAAACGAAAATATTTCCACAATGAATCAAGTCTAGAGTACTTCCATATGTCACCACCATGCAAGTGTTGTGGATCCATTCCTCACAAACCTAACATTGCCAAAAGGCCCAGTCAACTGGTGCGACGTGATAACTTCGGCTGTATTTTCTTCCTCAACCATGATAAAATGAACAACGTGTTGTAACTGAAATTGTGGCGGCCGGTCCTTGCTATTTCAATCTATATTGATTGTGACATAACCAAATCAAGGTGATTCCACTTGGCATACCTTTATTGATTATAATCTGGTGGTGATTCTGGTGCCCACAATCTTTCTATATTCATAGGTTAAAATGCAACATGCAATCTCGATGTTGTCTCCCTTGTAGTTACTTTTAAAGTCTCCTATCGGCAGTCTCCTTCTCAGTTTATTAATGTCATCAAAGGTCCTTGTTATAATGGATGGCGTCATCATATGACTCTCGTCACCGAAATTTTGTGGCTGACGTCATTTTCAGGTCTTAGGGTGATGGTTTTGAATTTTTAAAACAGCAATAACTTTTGAAATAATTACTTTTTGATGCCGAGCCTTTGCATGCACAATTTTATATAATTGCCGCACGTCTCTTTAAAAGGCCATGCCCTAATTCATACAGTTCCATTCAAATTCCACACACGCGGAAGATCACATAGTTCGTTGGGATCATATTGGTTCGAAAGGTACCGCCCACTCACTATTGTCGCTCGCTCGTCATCGACAACCAATGGTCTTTTTGACATTTGTGCATTTACAAAAGTCGTATTCCAATGGCATCCCCTACGGATTATTGGTCCATTCATCCGTGTGGATTTGCATCTGGACAGCGTTTGGACAGCGTTTGGACAGCGTTTGGACAGCGGATGGACATCGTAAGGACTCATATGGACAACCGTATGGACGGTCTGAACAGATTTCTGGCGAAACCTTGATGCATATGTAAGAACCATACGGACGACGCGTAATTGTGGTGTCCATATGAAAAATGTCCCATGGACACCGTAAGGATTTCGTATGGACACCGTATGGACACCGAATGGACAGAAAACATGTCCACATGGTGTCCATACGCATGGACAGAGGCACTATTCAACCGCACGGTCACCGTATGGAAGACCGCATGGACGCCGTATGGACACCCGGATGGACACCGGATGGACACCGTATGGACAGTCGTATAGACGATCAGAATTCTCTATTCCGCACGTATGGACGAAGGCATCCATACGTATGGAGGGGCCTATTACCCGTATGGATCGGCATGTTCACACGTATGGACGTAGCCGTCCGTACGTATGGACATAAATATGTACATATGAGCATGCGGATACGAACAATCAACATATCCAAGCGTATGGACACCTACGTCCGTACGTGTGGACGGTATTTCATCCGTATGGACGTAGGTGTCCGCACGTCTGGACAGAGACATTGCTAAAAAAGCTTAAGGATAAGAATAGTAAATATATCCACACGTGTGATTATGTGCGTCCATACGTGCGGACAGTGATTCGTCCGGATGGACGTAGGTGTCCGCACGCGTGGACGATGGTTTTATCAACATATTTTACCGATCCACGCGTATGGACGTCGGTGTCCGTACGTGTGGATAGCTTATAATAATACAATTCCATGCATATGGACGATACCGTCCATACGTATGAACAGCAATTTCAACCAGTCCACCCGCACGAACGGCGATATCCGTGCGCGTGGACAAAGGTGACCACACGTATGGACTTGCACTTTACCAAGTCCACACGTGCGGATATATTGAAATATTGTTTGAATATTGCACCCGTATGGACTACATACGATTAGGCTCACTTCGCTCACTCCACCCGTATGGACCGAGTGGTCCATACGGTTGGACAAGGAGTCTTACGGCATACGTGTGTGTTTCAGGGTTTGTGCCTGTGCACCTTTCTATTCTATTTCACAACGCAGGCAATGCTGTGTATATGCGGATGCTACTGCCGGTTAAATGAATGTTAAATGCTTTGTGACGGAGTGAATGGCTACTACCCAAATTCATGGTCCTACCACAAGGACCAATGGGCAATTGCGGTTTCGATCACTAAATCGACTATTTGAGGCACAGGCAACATTTGCACATGATATTTATGAGTTAAATGAATTTTATTTCTTATAGCGGCGGCCCCCATGAGACTTTAGGTGTGTGGTTGAACGACACGCTTTCGGGGTGTAATTTCGCCAAAAGCTTGAAGAAAATGGTGGTCCTACCACAAGGACCCCGTTATTTTGAGTATTGGGAGTCATATGGGGGGCTCACGGTGATGCTCATGGTTATACCTCTTGAGTTTATGATCAAATAAGATAACTGAATCGGTTACTTCGCACCCTCATCATCATTTCCGCTCTATTTCAGCATGGCGCATGTTCAACACACTGTAAATTCCGAATTTAGTGAATTTCGGACTTTAGAAATTGGCATTCATCCATTCTAAAATGTACACGCCAGTCGAAAAACAAGATATTTGGATGATGTTAGACTTTCAGAAATTCGCAATACATATATACTTGAAGATTTAATGTGCCGCACACACCAGCCTTGCGATATATGCCCTCTAGCAAGCAATTATGATGGCTGGCTGGTCAGCTCGCGTGACCACTGTCTTGGGGGGGAAACCAACGAGCCAATATATTAGAGGGGAAGCCAACGAGCCAACGAGCCAATGCATGCATTCCAACCGGGCCTACCGCCCAAATATGATTGGGACATATGTATAGGTTCAATTTGATGGTATCCGCGCAGGTGTAGTGTTGATATATGATTGGTAAAAAATTATTGAAGATGAGTCACTAATTTGCCACATTTTGAATGTTCCAAAAAAATCGTTTTGAAAGTTTTGAGTGTAGAGGTTTGAAATGCGTTCGTCATGGATATATGGGATGGATATAGGCCAAACCAGCGTTCAAATAAATTAATATAGGACCTATATATACCACCTTTCATTGGTTAGACACCACAAATCACGGGAGATGGCCAATTAAATTATCGGAACAATGGTCCTCGTGGTAGGACCAAATCGTCGATTCGGTCCTACCACAAGAAGTGCGGGTATGCGAGCAGGCACACTGACATGTTCGAAAGCAGTACAATCTTTAAAAGCAATCACATACAGCAAAAACACGTTTACATCAAAATATGTTTACTTTCCTAAATAAACTAAGTACTCTACATACACATATACAGATCTATTACTTACACTAGGGGAAAAGCGTAGGTCAATATAGGTGAATCGCAAGTCAATGGAGGGGAATTTTTTAAATTGTCCCTGATATTGACATCATATTCACCAGCTAATATGTCAATATCATGTCAAATAAGGGTGTAAACCACACTCAAAATGAACTCAGCATTTTGACATATAATGATATTGAATTGACTTGCGCCCCCGCCCCTACAGGCATTGTCAACCGTTGGCCAGAGTCCATTGTATGGCAAAAATTTCCGGAACCTCCTGTGTACAACAGTAAGCAATAAAGCCACAAGTAAGCAGTGAGGTGAAAAATAACAAAGTACACCAGAAATTTGTAAGCAATATTCGAAGACACAACAAGCACACAAATCGGAAAGATAGATAGATACCTGTCCTTTCTTTTGTAAGTCGACGAGGTACCTCCTGCGCTGGGTGGACATGTTCGAAATCCGTGTGTAGATCCTCGCCCTTGACAAGGTTCGCAAGGAAGGCTGAGCGAGACACAAATCAACCGCTCCAACCACAAGCCCTTGACTTCTTGGGCTCAAACGAGGATCAGAAACAGGAACAATTGATCCTGTGGCGTCAATACGCATGCGTGACTTCGCGCATGCACGAATTTCACGATTCTGGGCTATGGTGAAGGGCTCCTCATTGGGTCTCTTCACTCCCACAACTCGACGAACTATCCCAGGGCGAGGTGCAAAGCGATGTCCTCTCCGAGCGCGATCGGTATCTAAATTATGTTCAGCACGTGGGTGCAACCACATAGTTATAGTTCCACTATCTACAGCATCCCTAACACTATACTTCGTGAAAAGGACGTCAGTGTTCAAGGGGGAAGTCGACAAGCGATCGAAGATATCTGTTCCAAAAGCTCGTTGCAAAATATCGTCCACCATGTTCGCAGCATAGTCGAGTGGTAACTCAGAAACCGAAGACAGCAAAAAGTCTCTGGTGGTGTGAGACGAAAGAGTGGCATTGAGAATATTCACTTTCATTATAGACATGTTTGGGAAGGGCGGATTGCAAGTGTTTTGTGCCAAGAGTGACGCACCGCGGAATAAATACATGGCGAAGGGGTGGACTTCTCCCGCTCTTGACAAAATAGGCGCGAAAACTCTAGGGGAAAATTCAAAGGTCAGAAAATAGGCGGCTGGAAAATCTACGTGCGTGATAATATGTTCTGCAGAGGTTGGGTGAAAGGGGGTATCCTTGAAAATTCAACAGCTGTATGTATGTCAACTGGTGGGTTGCCGTGGGATAATAGAGAACGTTACAGTAATGGTGTGATATCCGTTGAGTCAAAGAAGAATTGTTGGCTGTAAAGGGTCAACTGTGTGTAATCTCAGATCTGCGATGATCATGAATGCGACGATGCGATGTGTGAGAGTGTGACCGTGTGTTGTATGTCGATCTGGATGTAATCTGCGATGAATTTGGGTCAATTTCGCCGCGAATTGCCAATTGAATTCGTTGCAGCACTCTCAGAGTGACTCTCAGAGTGACTCTCAGAGTCACTCTGAGAGTCACTCTGAGAAAGTCATAGTCACTCTGAGAGAGTGACTCTGCTGAATACAAGTCAAAGGCGAAATTATTTAGTCACGTCACATGTATTTAGGCACGATGATCCAACGCGCGAGACACATTCGTTCGTACCCGAATAGTGTCTAGTGCATCCGATATGATAGCTCCCTACTTGTAGATGCAGGCTCCGGCGATTAATGATTTCGCCTTTGACGTGTAGTCGAAGTCAAAGCGTCAACGGCCTCGGCCCGGGAGCGATGCCCATCTATCTTTCAACTTGAATTGCGGCTGCCCACCCGACGAACTCCAACTCCCAGCTAAGCCAGCAGTCCTCTGTGACAAAATTGAAAAGCATGAGCAGCCGTATGTTCCTCCTCCTGCAGCTATGTGTAGGAAGCAGTGCTATGCGTTATACGGGGAGGTACTTTTCTGCCATGGACAATGCCGCTGCTCCGCGCGTCACCCCCCCTCCCGTGGCTTCTTTCATGGACATCGAAGTTGACGTTGACCTTGGAGGAGATCCTGCCGGTAACAGTGCCTCCTCCACCACACTTGTACTGGAAGATGAAAACCGTGTATTTTCAACTATCATGCAGCGTATGGCTTTATTGGATGGGAGTGAGGAGGCTTGTCATCCTGACTGGTTGACCTTTCCTTTGGCACCAACAAAGTCTTTGGAGTTTCCACTCCCTACGTGGGATCAACGCCAGTTTTTACCATTGTTTCCCGATAGCCCGTGGTCTTGTGGCTTTGAGGCCGGTCGAGTGATGAGTTTTAAAACTTGGAGCCATGCTCCACGAGCTGCGCTAGACACTTTCCTGAAAGGAACTTGTAACATATTTGATCACGTTTTCCGCGACCGACATTCCTATCCTAGTTCAGTGTATGCTTGTAAAGAAATTTTGCGAGTGGATGATCTTGGTAAATATTTAGTACCTTCTCTTCCTGGTCATTCTGATTGGATATATTTTGGCGTTGAAACTTGTGTGAAACAGTTGTTTTTGGACCCCATCTTCGTGAGCTCAATTTACAAGACACATGACCGGCCTGAAAAAGAATACGATGCTTGGGGTGCCACGCACCTACGCGATTTCGCCTCAACCCAACGAGGTGAGAGCATATTCGATCCTGACAATGGCGTTTACGAAATCGGTGTTGACTGGGTTCAACCATTCGCATGGAAGACTTACAGCCTTGGATTAATTTTCTTACGCTCTTGGAATGTTCGTTGTGCCCTCCGAGGGAAGTCCCGATTTTTCAAATGTCTCGGAATACTTCCAGGCCCTGACGAGCCTTCAACTGCAAGAGGACCTGACGGTCATTCTTTTCAAGTGTATTTAGATAGGATTGTCGATGATTTCAAGTCTCTAGCGGAAGGTTTTCTCATTACCGATTATTACTCGCGTCAGTTTAAGCACATCCCCTACTTGGTTGCTTGTTCCGCAGACACTCCAGCTGGTGCAAAAGTTAAAAGCTGGGTTGGGCACATGGCTTGCCTTGGTTGTGACCGTTGCAATTTTCAAGGTATATCGTACAAAGGCGCGGTGCGTTTTCTTGGCTACTTCGAGAAATCTCCCCAATACTTGTTATATGGCAATAACGTATTATGGTTTGCTTCTAAAGGCATACGATACACTAGACATATGTTGCCACATATTGTGGGAACTCGCCACTCTCCTGTTCACCAGATTTCTCGCCTCACCGAGTTACCATCTTTTGACATCGTGCATAGTGTTTTGATTCCGTCGTACCATAAACTGTTGGAAGGAGTGGTCTTCAATTTCTTCAAGTTTCTTCATGTTGACTTGGCATCTCAAGAAAAGTCCACGGTTTCAGAACGTGTTGGTATGTTTAGACGTTGTATGTTTAATGGGAATAGACTGATTGACCCAGTCAAGTACCTCGCTTCCCATACGCTAGAAAATTTGAAGTTCTTGATTTGTGTTTGTGCGCCTTTCTTGTATATCGGCTTAGTAAAAGACTACCAATGGGACATGCTCTTGTTGCTGCATAAATCGGCGGTATACTTATTGACTCCACGGTTTGTTCGGTCAGAGAATCTCAAGGAAAGTTGCAGAAAGTGGCTTAAAGATTTTGCCTCACTCGCGGAACAAAAATTCTCGGTGGGCTTCTTTACACACAACCTTCACGTTGTCGTTTGCCACCTCCTAGAACAAGAAGAGTTCTTTGGGCATTCCTATATGTTGACAGATAGTTGGGTGGAGCGCTGCATGCAATTTGCCAAGCGAGTTACGAAGTATCACTCTGTTCGTGATCCCCACATAGTCATTGGAAACTACCTTCTACTACAAGATGCCTTACTCTTTTGGGCAAACCGCTTTTGTGATTTGGTCATACCAACGGACTTGCACTCACCCCGTTTATTTCATAAGTTGACTCGTGAACGTGCGGAACAATTGTGTGTTGAGCCTGGTGTCTTTGATACAATTGATATGGAGAATTCCCGGTTCTTCAACTCTTACTTTGATGGAACAAATACATATGCAGTGGACAAGAGGCGGGTGGTCCATGCCGTTCATGATGATGGTCACCTTTATGGATATCTCCTCATGTTTGTTGCCTCAGGTGATGGAGATTCGTGTTTGCAAGATGCCGTGCTATTGAAGTTGTCTTGTGACGAGGATGCATCTGGTTTGCCACGAGTTCAAGAAGCGTGTGGGAATCTGAGAGTGCCTATTGTGCAACTGATTTCCCCAGTTGACGTTGTGTGGGACTTAACTGAGGGTGGCAAGGCACACGTAGTTCATAGTATGTATCATCCTTATGTGAAAGTGTAGGGACGGCTTGCGAATTTGATCAATGTATATTAGAAGTGATACCCAGAAGTAATAATTTTTATTGCATGGTTAGTTTGGCCTTCTCACATGTTATTCAGTGAAAGTTAACTAGGTGTCTCTGCCTTTTCATTGGTTCAATGATTAGTTATAATTGTAACACACTTTGTATAAAAAATGCTACATTGTTGAACCATTTTTGGTTCATGATACATTCCTCCCATTCATGGGACATTCACATCACATTGAATGATTTTGATATAGCTTTGTCATCAAATTGACCTCGTATGCCTTACACTGTTTTCACATCATCTTGACATCCTTCTCACATTACCTTGACCGCATTTTGACAATGAATTGACCTTAGCCATCTTGTGCCATTGTTGACATAAGGTTACAAGTCATGGAGAATTACTTATGCAATTTATTACATTACTTAGGCGACATTCGAGAGATGAGAAATATTCCGGAGTCACGCGAATGTGCTAGTGGACATGAGAAATATTCCGGAGATGAGAAACATTCCGGCGTCACGCGTCACGCGAATGTGCTAGTGGACATGAGAAATATTCCGGAGATGAGAAATTTTCCGGCGTTACGCGTCACGCGAATGTCATAGTGGACATGAGAAATATTCCGGAGATGAGAAATATTCCGGCGTCACGCGTCACGCGAATGTGCTAGTGGAGAGGTGAAATATTCCGGAAATGAGAAATATTCCGGAGTCAAGTGTCACGCGAATGTGATAGTGGAGAGGTGAAATGTTGCGGAGATGAGAAATATTCGATCCGGCATCACGCGTCACGCGAATGTGCTAGTGGAGAGGTGAAATATTCCGGAGATGAGAAACATTCCGGCGCCACGCGTCACGCGCATGTGCTAGTGGACATGAGAAATATTCCGGAGATGAGAAATATTCCAGCGTCAAGTGTTACGCGAGATGTGCTAGTGGAGAGGTGAAATATTCCGGAGATGAGAAATATTCCGGCGTCACGCGTCACGCGAATGTGCTAGTGGAGAGGTGAAATATTCCGGAGATGAGAAAAATTCCGGCGTCACACGTCACGCTTGAATGTGATAGTGTAGAGAGGGTGAAATATTCCGGAGATGAAAAAAATTCCGGCGTCACGCGTCACGCGAATGTGCTAGTGGACATCAGAAATATTCCGAAGATGAGAAATATTCCGGCGTCAAGTGTCACGCGAATGTCATAGTGGAGATGAGAAATATTCCGGAGATGAGAAATTTTCCGGCGTCACGCGTTACGCGAATGTCATAGTGGAGATGAGAAATATTCCGGAGATGAGATATATTCCGGCGTCACGCGTCACGCGAATGTGATAGTGGAGGTGAAATATTGCGGAGATGAGAAATATTCCGGAGTCAAGTGTCACGCGAATGTGATATGGAGAGGCGAAATATTCCGGAGAGAAATATTCCGGCGTCACGCGTCACGCGAATGTGATAGCGGGAGATGTGAAATATTCCGGAGATGCGAAATATCCCGGCGTCACGCGTCACGCAAATGTGATAGTGGAGAGGGGAAACGTATATCAGGGGCGCGCCTCGCGCGCTTGGGGCGTGCACTAGAGCGCATATGTGAATGCAAACTCATTTTAGGTCAAAACGCTGACTTCATATTGAGTGTATTTTAAAGCACGGTTTCATTTCATATTGATTGCGTATTGACATATTAGCTGGTCAATATCGGTCAAAAATAGCGATTATTGACTTGATATTAACTGTTTTTTACCGACTTTTGATTTTTTGACATTGTATTGACATATTTGCTTTTCCCCTAGTGACTGTTCTTTGGGCGGGTGTTCGCGACACCTTTGACTTCGACGACATCTTCGAGTGCCCCTTGTGTCACGGTTCGCTATGCGAACAGTATGTGTGACGCTGTTGTTATTGAACGGTAACAGCCAAACGCAATATTCTGGTGGGTTATGAGTGCAGCAGTCTGTTGACCAGAAGTGCTTGCCTGAGCCCAATGCTCCTCATATACTTCCAGTGCTCTCACGCATCTCATGCGTTACCACCATCGGGTTGTGAACCCGAGAGCACTGGGTGAACTTCCCGCATCGGCTGGTCGATATAGCCTTTGATGCTCGCATGTTGTTCATTGCATGCTAGAAGCGAAGACGCGTCTTATCAGGACCCTTCGGTACTTCAAGAACTTGTCTTGCTTCGCCATCTCGATGCCATATACTTGGCCTCTCGATGATAGATGTCACTCACCTTAGGTGGATGACAGACATTATGATTGTACATGTCATAGTCGACCGTACTGACAATACTCGACGACTGTATGTCATTATGACATATGACATGACATGACATGACATAGTATGACATGTATGACCGGTATGACATGTATGACACATGTGTCATCGGTCATATCCCTGACAGATCTCCCCTCTTAGAAGTGTTGTGACCTCACAATATAGGGTGCATACCTTTTGTATATGTCTTTGATGTCTTTGTTGTTGAACTGGCCAGTCTTCTTACACCGATGAGGCGTCCCTCAAGGTGTTTTAGGATATCGGGGGGAACTGAGTCCACTTTAAACCCTCACCTTAGGCATATAGCCCCACAGTTCTTGGGATGTAGCCCCCCTGATTGCTTTGCGTTTCGTATTT
The DNA here is from genome assembly GCA_001247695.2 of Cymbomonas tetramitiformis. Lineage (NCBI taxonomy): Eukaryota > Viridiplantae > Chlorophyta > Pyramimonadophyceae > Pyramimonadales > Pyramimonadaceae > Cymbomonas > Cymbomonas tetramitiformis. The sequence goes on along the minus strand of LGRX02032594.1, from coordinate 12,726 downwards.
CAGAGTGACGCGCGTTTCGTATTTCAGAGTGACGCTCAGGGTATCTTCCGAGGTTTACGTTACGGAGAGATATTGCGCTTGCCGATCGACGAAAACCCATTGGGTACATGTTTCCACGGCCTTATATAGTGCATCCACCCCTTCCTCCCCTCCTGAAGCTGCTATGGAGGTTCATAGGCAGAATGGAGAACCTTTTTTTCCAAGGTTTGTTTTAATGCAAGCGGAGAAGGCCCTGCTTAACGAGATATTGGATTTTAAATCCTTCACCCGATCTGCCAAACTCCTTTTTTCGGTCCGGTACGCGCGCTCTGACGAACATTTCATAGATGGATTCGACAACGTACTAATGTGAATTCGTTTAGTTATGTATGTCAAACACAACTCAGGATCACAACTCCATCTACCTCAGAACATTCCGGCAGCTCAGAATGACTAGCCATAAGATCCGAATGACAAACCACGGTCTGGCAAAGGCAGTATAGCAGTTTTTTATTTATCCACAGATATGGTACCCGCATGTATGCGTATCTGTGCCAGTGCCGACAACGGAGCCGGACCGTCTCCATCGGAGCATGTCGACTTGTGGCTCCAACAGAGCCGGAGCCTGGCTTCGCGAGGCTCCCTCGGGGACGGTACCCTTCGGAGCCTGGCCACTTGTGGCTCCAACGGATACACAACCCGGTTTTTCGGAGCCAGCTCGCATATGTAGGCTGGGTTTCGGCTCATGTGTAGGCTGAAATTCGGTTCGTGTAGGTGTAGGCTGAAATTCAGCTCATACGTAGCCTGAAATTCAGCTCATACGAAGCGTGCAATTCAGCTCATGTGTAGGCCGAAAATTAGCTCATGTGCAGGCTGAAATTCAGCTCATACGTAGCCTAAAATTCAGCTCATACGTAGGCTGAAATTCAGCTCATGTGTGGGCTGAAATTCAGCTCATATATGTCGCTTGACATTCAGCTCATATGTGGGCTGAAATTCAGCTCGTATGCAAGTTAAATTTTGGCTCAGATGTAGGCTGAAATTCAGCTCATGTGTAGGCTGAAATTCAGCTGATGCGTAGGCGAGTTTGAAAGTAGTTATCACGATTAATAATCATAATTGTACGGCTCAAATCCAAATCGATTCGATACCAATAATCGATTAATCGGACAATTACGTTGCAAAATCACAAATCGATTCCGACCCTTGCTTCCGCTTCCATAAATTCTGATATTATTTCGTTTGCGTATTCTAGTGGGATTATCTATTTATCTTCGTTTCTGGTATTCGCCTCAAGATTCTGGTTAGGGTTTCTGCTTGCGGGCTGATACTCGCACCTGCGGTTTTCTCGTCAGATCTTGCAGCAATGGCGTGATTGCCCTACATTTTTCTTTTCACATGCGCGACCCGAGCTGGCTTTCTTCGTGCGAGGACGATCTGTGGATTCAAGCTTTTTCGCCTGTGCGAGGGCTCCTACTGTTGGATATACCCCTAGGACCCGGGATATATTCACTCAGTGATAGGTTTTCTCAGAATGTATTAAAGCTGATAAGATAACCCGTTATATGGGCATAAACAGTTAGGGTTCAGGTTCGGGTGACAGTCATAAACACTACTATAGGAAGAGTCACAGAAGTGAGCGGTGTGACAACAACGTTTGGTACTCAACGGCAGTCGATGCGAATAATTTGGCCTTATCGACGGCATCCATGGCATTGAACCAATGCCTTGGAATGTCGATCCGCACATGAAGATCAACTTGTTCTTGACCAGGATACTTTTTCACAACCTCATACTGTAATGCGCCTTGTTTGGACTGCTTCTCATCGCTGACTCCCATTGAGATTGTCGCGTGGGAATGAATCAATGGGAAAGTCTCTACTCTCCAGCTTCACAATGTTTATAGAGTCAATAGATCAGGCTCTACCCGTCCCCGAAATCGACACGGCGGGTGACGTGGTCCCAAAGCCGTAACGATCCACCGTACCAAGGAGAAGGTGTGCCACGACGAGGCCCACGAGAGTTGTGGCGATCTCTGAATCTGGCCGCAAACCCGGCGGGTTGGGGAGACGGAGCTAGGCGACCCTAGGATCCGTCGGAGACGGGAAGCGTCGGAGCCTGGTCATACGTGGCTCCATCGGAGACGGAGCCTGACACCCCAAGGCTCCGATGGAGACGGGAAGTGTCGGAGCCTGGTCATGCGTGGCTCCATCAGAGACGGAGCCTGACTCCGTAAGGCTCCGATGGAGACGGGAAGCGTCGGAGCCTGGCAATGCGTGGCTCCATCGGAGACGGAGCCTTAGTGAAAACGTAATCCGGCACCCGGAGGCGGGTTGGACCCGGCTCCGTTGTCAACACTGATCTGTGCAAGGGTATGATTTGTACAAGGCTCACTACACCTTCGCAAGGAAGGATCAATTCCCGCTCCTGTCATATCAATTTGATGCAGGGTAAAAATTGTTAGGGATGTAACCCTGCAGTTCTCGGGATGCAGCCCTGCAGTTCTCGGGATGCAGCCCTGCAGTTCTTGGGATGCAGCCCTGCAGTTCTTGGGATGCAGCCCTGATTATTATTCGGTCGGCAATCATTGGCCAAAGTCATCGGCTATCAGCTTATTGACTCAGAAGCCACAATGTTATAGAAGCTACGAACTATCGTGACCATGTGCGGCAATTATGCCTTCAGCATACGTAGACAATATGATTATGTGGAACTTATTATAATCCCACTTAATAAGTTGCATCATGATAAATTTATCCAGGTGTTAACAAGTGTTCAGGATTTGATAAGGGGTTGACGCCCCACAGGTCAAAGGTCACTGTCTCGTAATGATACGGGCTGATATGCGAGCCCTTAGTATATCATATAAAATAATAGAAAGCGCTGTGTTATAGGACGGTAACACACGCGTAAGTTATTAGCGGGGATGAGTGCAGACTTCTGACAGAACGTGGTTTGCAGGAGGTATGTTACACCCCTGACACACACATTTAATTTTCATGGTGTTACAGGGTGTTACAAGTGCTGCATAAATCAGGGATTATTTATTGATAGCTGAATAATCAGATCAGCAAAAAAAATCAATCCGAATTTTTCATTTTGAAATCATGCGTAAAACATTTTTACGCATTTCGTTACAGCCAATATGTACATCCCTACATGTTACACACCTAATATCTAGGGTGTCACATGAGATATGACCATGGTCATTATGTTTTTATGATACCTCAATAGGTATAAAATCATAATTTAAAATAAAATGGAATCGAAAATTCAATTTTGAAATTTATCGCCAACGATTTTTACCCATTTTACAGCTTTTTTGACCATCTGATTTATTACCTCAGTAACATATCTCGGTGTGTATGTAAGTTGCAAGCTACAGAACTACTGCAACTTACTTCACTTTTGCACATGCCAATTTTCATGGCATAAAAGTGAATATCTCTGATAATCAACATGTGTGGTTGATCAAAAATGTGGGTTTTACTGATTTGAAACCCATGGAAGTTAATGTACTCCCTGACGATATATTAGATGTATCAACTGTAAGCGGACTAACCACTTAAGTGATAACTTATCAGATCCTGTGATATGTTTGAGCATATGGCTGTGCACTAAGAGCATATCAAAAGGATATCTCTAGATTTCAAACATATCAGGACACAGCTTGAAAATAACTCAAGCAGTTCAGCACAACACATGTATATGTGTGTGTGTCCACAACAACCTATGTCAGCTCAATATATATATGTACTGATCTGATTAGGTACATGCTTTTGTGCTGATCAATACTGAGTCAATTGTCAGAATGCAGTATAGTGGTTGTTGTTGCTCCAGCGATATGTGAGATTGGATGGACTGTGCTCAACAGTTACCAGCTGTTATAATGAGCACAGTATTCTGCCTTCGGGTCTGGAGATATCTCCATCCAGCCCTACAGCATGTTGTTTTATCCTGTTCCCATATCTATCGCCATCTCTGACATTCCACACGCACATGTGTTTGTGGAATGGTATCTATATCATCATGCACATAATGGACATTATAGTTGATCATTTCACTCTGAGTCAGTGAATGTCATCATATACAGTAATGTTAGTGTGTGTGCAATGTGCAGTACTTGCTGATTAGTACTTTGTAAGTGTGTGTGTGTGTGTTCACTATACATCGGATGACGTTGGTCGCCAAAGTGGGGTCACTACTCCCATCGAAATGACTGAAATTCCGGGGACACAAATTCCGGAAAAGAAGATGTTGCTGCCGGGGTCATCACTCCTCTCAGGGTCCTATACGGACTGATGATATGAGACGCGGCTGCTATTGAACAGTAGCAAGCACGCGCAAGTATTTGGTGGGGTATGAGTGCAGCAAACTGGTAGACCAGAAGTGCTTGCTTGAGCCCAATGCTTCTCATATTACCTCAATGCCCTCACGCGTCATACGCGTTACCACCATCGGGTTGTGAACCCGAGGGCATTGGGTGAACTACCCGCATCGGCTGGTCGATATAGCAATTGATGCTCGCATGCTGTTCATTTCATGCTTGAAGCGAATACGCGTCTTCTCAGAACACTTCGGTTCTTCAAGACTTGTCTTGCTTCGCCATCTCGATGCCAATACCTGGCCTCTCGATGACAGATGTCACTCACCTTAAGTGGATGACAGACATTATGACTGTACATGTCATAGTCGACCGTACTGACAATACAGTACTCGACGACTGTATGTCATTATGACATATGACATATGACATGACATAGTATGAAATGTATGACTGGTATGACCGGTAGGACATGTATGACACATGTGTCATAGGTCATATCCCTGACAGATCATCCCTCTTAGAAGTGTTGTGACCTGCTCACAATATAGGGTGCATACCTTTTGTATATGTCTTTGATGTCTTTGTTGTTGAGCTGGCCAGTCTTCTTACACCGATGAGGCGTCCCTCAAGCTGTTTTTAGGATATCGGGGGGAACCAAGTCCACTTTAAACCCTCACCTCAGGCATATAGCCCTACAGTTCTTAGGATGTAGCCCCCCTTGATTTGCGTTTCGTATTTCAGAGTGACGCTCAGGGTGTCTTCCGACGTTTACGTTACGGATAGATATTGCGCTTGCCGATCGACATTTGACCCTTGGGTCCTGTTTCCACGGCCTTATATAGTGCATCCACCCCTTCCTCCCCTCGAAGAGCTACTTCCGAGGTTCACAGGCAGAATGGAGAGCCCTTTTCGAATAAGGCTTGTTTTTAATGCAAACGGAGGAGGCCCTGCTTAACGAGATATCGGAGGGTCTCTATGAGTCCACTTTAAATCCTCACCCGATCTGCCAAACTCCTTTTTCGGTCCGGTACGCGCGCACTGACGAACATTTCATAGGGTGGATTCGACAACGTACTAATGTGAATTCGTTTAGTTATGTATGTCAATCATAACTCAGGATCACAACTCCGTCTACCTCAGCATTCCGGTAGCTGCGGAATCTGGCCATAAACCCCGAATGACAAACCACGGTCTGGCAAAGGCAGTATAGCAGTTTTTATTTATCCACAGATATGATATCCCGCATGTATGCGTATCTGTGCAAGGGTATGATTTGATACAAGGCTCACTACACCTTAGCAAGGAAGGATCAATTTCCTGCTCCTGATACACATAATGATAGAACATTAAGAGCAGGGTATAAAGATGATCGACATGTATTAGTATATATTACAAGAAGTAAGGGCAATAGGCTTTTAATATATTGCTAGCCTTCATAGGCAGCTATAATGCCTGCTGCATTATATGATACTCGCATGCTTGTTCAGTTCATGCTAGAAGCGAAGATGAGTTTTCTCCGAACACTTTCGGTGCTTCAAGACTTCATCTTGCTTTGTCATCTCGATGCCACAACCTGGCCTCTCGATGACAGGTGTCACTCAAGGTGAGTGAATGACAAATGGTATGACTGTACATATCATAGTCGACCGTACTGACGACTGTCTGTCATTATAATATATGACATGACACGACATGTTATGACATGACATGCCATGGTATGACATGTATGACATGTATGACACGTATGACATGTATGACATGTATGACACATATGTCATCGGTCATAACCCTGACAGATCTCCCCTCTTAAGAGAGTTGTGACCTCACAACGGGCATACCTTTGTATATGTCTTTGATGTCTTTGTTGTTGTTGCTGCTGGTACCAGTCTTCTTACACCGATGTGAGGCGTCCCTCATGGTGTTTTTAGGATATTGGGGGGAACTGAGTCCACTTTAAACCCTCACCTTAGGCATTAAGCCTTACAGTTCTTAGGATGTAGCCCCCATGAATTGCGTATCGTATTTCAGATAGAGTGACGTTTCAAGGCATCCATGAATTGCGTATCGTATTTCAGAGTGACGATTCAAGGTATCCGAGGTTTACTTACGGATATATTTGCGCTTGCCGTCGACGCCTTTGCGAACGATGATCGACGATTTAACGAACGATTCTCGGCCTTATATATACGATTGATCGACGAAAACCCTTGGGTACATGTTTCCACAGTTATATATAGTGCACCCAACCCTTCCTCCCCTCCTGAAGCTACTATGGAGGTTCACAGGCGGTCATGGGGAGCCCGATTTTTGGGGCTTGTTTTAATGCAAACGGAGTGGCCCTGCTTAACGGGATTGGACTTATAATCCTTTACCCGGTCTGCTCAACTCCTCAATATTTGGTCCGGTACGCGCGCTTTGACGAACATCTGTCGATTCAGAGTGGATTCGACACGTACTAATGTGAAATTCGTTTTAGTTATGTGTGTCAAGCATAACTCAGGATCACAACTCCGTTCACCTCAGTATTATCCGGTAGCACGGATTACTGGCCATAAGATCCGAATGACAAACCACGGTCTGGCAAAGGTAGCTTTAGCAATTTTTATTTATCCACAGATATGATATCTCGCATGTGTGCGTATTTGTGCAAGGGTATGATTTCATACAAGGCTCACTACACCTTTAGCAAGGAAGGACCAATTTCCTGCTTCTATGCAACATAATGATAAAACATTAAGAGCAAGGTATATAGATGATCGACATGTATTAGTATATATTACAAGAAGTAAGGGCATGAGGCTTAATATAATGTTTAGTCTTCATAGGCAGCTATCATGTCTGCTGCATTGGTCAGCTCTGTGGCTTTGACCCAGGTGTCATGCTCAGGGCCGTAGCCTGCATATCGCACTAAATAGTACTTGACACCTCTAGTGATCTTATCTGAGAGTATGTGTGATATCTCAAACAGTGGTTGCCCTTCTTCTTTGATCATCTGTGGCAGAGGCAAAGGTGCTTGGATTGAGTCGTTATACAGCTCTATTCTGGATACAGGCTGCACCGGATGGATACGAATATCGAGATCCCCGAAATCTAACTCGTAAGCACGTCCATGGCTCAGCACTTTGGATATGGTAAACGGCCCAATATATGGCTGCTTAAAGTGTCTGCCTGCCTCTGTCAAACCAGTCCATTGGATAAACTCGGTCCGGAAAAGAACTTTCTGCCCTACTGCATATTGCCGGGGCATGTGAGTCTTATTGAATCTGGCTTGGCTAATTTCTGCTGCTCGGGAAATGTCGTCTACCGCGTTGGCATGTACAGCCGAGTACTGGTCAAAATGATCTCGAATAGCATTCTGTATTGGAACAGGAGCTTCTGGCGGAATAGTGATTGCCAGGTCATGAGGCGAAAGAAGTGGCTGCGCCATCGAGTCGAGATAAAATGGTGAATAACCAGCAGTTGCAGAAACTGTGTTGTTAATTGCAAACTCCACCAGAGGCAACTTGTCCTCCCACGAATTGGCTGAAGTATCATTGCAACAACACCTGAGAAGAAAAATACTATCTAATCAGTTTATAAACCAGAGGATGGTGAATCATGCATCAAACAAATTGAAAAATACCTGAGGGTGTCCTCAATGAAGGCATGACTCCTTTCATTGCTTGCAATCGACTGTGGATGGTGTGAAGACGTCATAGACAATCTCGTACCAGTAGATTTCCACAGTGTTTGCCAGAATGTAGAGGTAAATTTGGGGTCTCGATCTGTCTGAGATGATGTTCCTCGGAAGACCATGGAGCTTGAAGATATGCTGCATATATATCGAAGCAGTATGCTGAGCAGTCCAGGTCATGCTGAAGGGAATGAGATGACAGCGATGAGAGAATTGGCACATTACCACAAATATACTGTCGTGCCCATTAGTGGTGATAGGCAGGTCAGTAATCCAGTCAAGAGATACATCAAGCCATTATGTCTTAGGCACAAAATATCGTATATGTGACTGACCATAAGGTTTGTGTCTCCTCGTTTTCTGGCGTTGACACACGGGGCACTCCCGAATGTACTGAATGGCTGCCATCGTCATTCCTGGCCAATAATATCGGCTACGCAATACTGTAGATGAAGCATGCGATTTTTGCCTACATGACCAGAAATAGTGGCTGAGTGGCACTCATGAAGTAGAATGTGGCGAAGCTGTGTGATCTCACCGTCATCTGTAGGGACCTTGGCAGTAGGTGGAATGTAAAGCTGTCTGCCATATATGGTCTTCTTGCGATAGATCAGCCCCTGAATGAGCTCGAAATTGCTGACTGACTGTGATGATGTCGATGATGCCAGCTTAGATAATATAGTCTGTGCAAATGTATCACGATCATACTGTGATATAATAATGTCGTGAAGCTGATGAGCTGATGATGAAGATATAAGAGCAATGAATGTAGAATCTGTAGACGGTATGGCAATGACTGGAACCTCGGTGATGTCTATATGTTTCAGACAATCAGTGAGTTCAAAGAGAGCAGAAATACGAGTGAGTGCATCTGCAACCTTATTCTTCTCGCCAGCAATGTGCTCTATTCTGAAGTTGTACTCGGAGAGCTCACCCAACCACCTCGCATGTTTGGGGCTTAGTGTGGATTTGGACTGGAAATAAACCAGTGGCTGATGATCTGAGCGAACAATGGTCTCAGGAGCTCCCAGCAAGATATGGCGAAAGAATCGGAAGCCCTCCACAATGGCAAATAGCTCGATCTCAGGAATAGGCCAACGTCTCTGTGTATCAGAAAGAGTGACGCTGTGATAGCCACATGGCTTCATACCTTTTCCTTGATCCTGCAATACCACTTGACCAACGTGTGTGCCTGATCCATCGACCTCCATAATAGCTGGCAGTTTCTGATCTGGAAGCTGTAGAACTGGAGCATTGCAGATGGCACTTTTGAGATTATCAAATGCCTGCTGCTGCTCAGATTCCCAGACAAACTCTGCATTATCTTTAAGGAGACGATTGAGCGGCTCGACAATCTTGGAGAACTTTGGTATGAATCTCCTAAACTGGCCGACCATGCCCAAGAATGACCGAAGAGATGACTTGCCATCTTTAGCCATACGGCGTAGAGGCTGTTTACCAACGGTTGGACCATACGACACTGGAGGCTGGATAGCCATGACTGCATGGATTCTGTCTTCGATGATGGATAGGCCTGCCTCAGAGATATGGTGTCCGATAAAATCGATGGATCTGACAAACAACTCAACCTTAGAAGGCCTGATGTAGAACTGATGATCTCTGCAGCGCTGTAAGAACTGTCGAACATGCTTCACGTGGCTGTCAAAATCTGGACTGTACACAATGGTGTCATCCATGAAAATGACCAAGAACTGATCGATGAAGTCAAAGAATGCTCGACTTTCAACACGGAGAGCGGTTGCAGGAGCGTTACAGTAAAGGCCCGCATATAAGAAACTCCACCTATAAGAAAGCAGCCGCTGGAATTTTCGCTAAAATTTAAGAAAACACTTAAGAAAGAGCCGCTGGGATTTTCGGCAAAATTGATGTCGATTTAAGAAAAATCACGCTGGAAATTTGTGGTATATGCTCCAAATTATGTATATTTAAGAAAGCAACTGGCTGGCTTGAGGACCTGTACAGTATATCCCGGTTTTGACCATATATAGTGGAATATTGATTAAATATCATGTCGTCCTAGTTACCCGTACAAACATACAAACCCAAATAATAAATAATGCTTCTCGTAGCCAAATAACTCGGTACAGTACCTGCTAGTAATAAATATGTGTTCCGAGAATGTGGGGTTACTGCAAATCAATAAAGAGAGACACTGCAGTAAAACATCACAAATCCTTAACAGGATCATAGCTACCATTCATGTGATAAACTAGAAGATTCACTCACTTCGATGTAGTGAAAGCAACCCAAGAACCGATGGGCGCCCTTTTTTTCATTCTTAAAGTCTGCACTGGTAATATACTCGCGGTCCAGCAGCAATTTTAGGCGTCGCAGCAGACCTTTTTTTGCTGCGTCCATTGGGAAAGTCAACTGAGCATGAAAGAAGACACTGTATTAAGAAAGTGCTTCGCTGCATGCAAGTTTTCGGCCACAACTCGGCCACGTGTTGGAATAAGAAAATCGTACGCTGGGAAATTACTGTAATGGTTGAAATCCGATCCACGATTAAGAAAAATCTGACGCCCTCGGAGCACCCAGATAGCCCAGATTTTGCTTCAAATTAGAAACCGCGAATCGCTACGAATATTTCTGGACCGCTCGATTTAAGAAAGCCAGCCGCTGCCCCCCACGGTCCGGTTTTCTTATAGGTGGGCCTTTACTGTAGTTAATCCGAAAGGCATAACTGTCCACTCATAGGAACCGTATCTGGTACGTATTGCTGTTTTGTGAATGTCATCTGGATGTATAGGGATCTGATGGAAGAACTGATTGAAGTCAAATCTGCTAAACCATCGTGCACCTTTAAGCTGTTCAAGAAGGGTGTCGTGAGGTGGCAATGGATACGTGTCCTTAATTGTGATGTTATTAAGGGCTCGATAATCACAGCACATCCTCCACTTCCCCCTGGCTTAGGAGCGAAAATGATTGGACATCCATATGGTGATGATGACGGACGAAGGATACCCAGTTCGACATATTTAATGATCTGTCGTTTGAGCTCCTCCATCATAGGCACTGGAATGATACGAACTGGCTGTGATGGTGGCTTGTGCCCAGGTTCAATGTTGATGCGATGATATCCACCTTCAAACCGTTCTGGCCTATGGCCAGCTGGAAGATCCTCCTGGAAAATATCTGAAAAGTCTTCCCTCATCTGATCACGTGCTGCTGTGACCTTTGGGTCTTCCATAGTGGTATCTGAGTCTGCTGCCGTCATGACCAGTTCACCATCGACCTCTGAGAGAAAGAAGAGATAAGCTACGGCTTCTTCAGCCGAACCACTGGATCGTATACGACGTAGGTGCTTTCTCATAGTGGTGGCACTGACCAATTCCATTTCAGGAAGGTCATCTGAGCCTGGAGTCTGTTCAACTCTGGACAGCACTGTGCGAACACTGGAACCTGATGAGTGTTTCCTAGTGATCGTCAGATTTTTGGACTGGAAGTAAATGTGTGGATTTTTTCTCTCCAACCAATCTTGACCCAGGATGACAATGAAGGGTTTCATGTCAATGATGTAGAAATCCTCTGTGTCCTTATACTTACCCAGCGTGAATGTAGCATTGAGAAGATAGGATGTACAGGGTAGCTGGCTTCCTCCAGCCAATCCCACTGAGAATGATGATGAGGAGGAATCTGTTGGTGCAATACCAAGCTGAGAAGCAAACCTTCTGTCGATAAAAGACGATGTAGCTCCTGGATCCACCAATATATGAGTACTCTATCTGTCCATATATGTTCCCTTTATACAACAACAGCTTCTTCTGTGATTTCAGCTGTGCTGTCTGAGACTGCATCTGTGCGATGTGCTCTGAGGGAGTATCCATTTGCTGAAACTGTAATGTCAGACTGGAAAGGACTTCTTCTGAGATACTCTCAACCCGGCCACTTGCTTCAGTGGCATCTTCAGGCTGATTTACCTTCGGGGTGCTCTCAACACTGGTACCTGCGCAGTACCCTGAGAGTTTCCCTGAGGAGCTGGATCTGAAGCTGGAGCTGGAACTGCAACTGCTGCATTGATGCTCTGTTGAGTCTGTAGCTCCTTAACCAGGGTGTTGATCGTTTTCACAAGTTTGTTAGACTCGTTCTTAGCACCCTGATTATCTTGTTGCTGCTGTCCTCTGTATGGATTCTGAGCTGGAGGATTGCCCTTTATAGGTTTTCCTTCTGGTGTCCTGGTGGAGAAACAATCTGTGCTAGGGTAAGTCACGAGACAGAATGACGACGTGTCAGAATGGCGAGTGACGGGTACTATGACAGTCACCAATGACAGGCGTTTATATGACCAGATGACGAGAGTGTCTGACAGAAATGACTGACAGAAATGCCTGACCCGAAAGTGAGTTTTGAAGGTTGAGAGAATTGGTGGGAAACCATTCCAGAAATGGTGGGAACCATTTCATATTCAAACAGCCACACAGAACTGGAGGGAAACCAGGAGAGCCCCAGTTCTTGCCACATCATCAGATCTATGACTATTCAGTAATTCAGAGCAGAGATCATTGGATGACTGGCAGCTGCAGCCCAAGGGCCAAATGACAAGACCTGTCATAGGATATGTGAACATGAAGTGACTGAGCACTGTGACTGTCGAATTCGGATGAGATCTGAGGGAATTCGAGTCGACATGTTACTACTTAAAGAGCTGAACAAGCTCTCATGTCAGTTTTTGAATTAGTTACACATTGGCACTAACCTCTGGTGTCTTGTAACTTCAAACAGTGAA